>VDFB02149512.1:0-50934 GCA_007258455.2 Sequoia sempervirens | reverse complement strand
CTCTCTCTCTCTCCCTTTCCCTATCTCTCTCTCTCTCCCTTTCCCTCTCTACCCCCTCTCTCTCTCTCTTTCCCACCCTCCACCTCTTAGTTACTCTTAATTCTATGTGTGGACAAATCGGATATCCAATTTGCAACACTAAAATCTTACCGTCAGAATACATGTTTTTTTTTCAAATTAGATATTGGATTTTATCCGATATCGGATTTGTGGGCCATAGAAAAACCCCATGTGGGTCGTTTTGGGCATCCCAATGGACCCTACATTATATTTGCAGGCTTTGCAGGTGAAAAGAGCGTGTTTTCAGATAGGAAGAGATAAAGATCAACTTTTTGGAGCATCTACTACTCAAATTTTTCATAAGCAATCATTTTTTTAGCATCTTTTATTAGGTGTAATTAGGCCTAAATAGGCCACTTTTACAAAGGAGGTGTGCTTAAATTAACTCACAGACTCCAAATAACTTCACCAACAGATTCCTGGGGTGGAAAAACATAGGAATCCACCATTTATTTGACAAAATATTTTGAAAAATATGTTGATCCATGCTATTCTCTTGATTTCACATGAGAAAATCAAGCTAGGGATCGATCAAAAATCCATGCAATGTACTTGCTCAGCCCTGCAACCAAAAAAATATGAGAAATCACCCCACAAAGCATCATTCCACCAATTTTCACAAAATTCCAATGGTGGAATGATGAGATTTTACATTTTTACTAATCTCAACCCTTGAAAATGAGGGTTTCAGACCACCTAACAAAAAAATACTTAGAACTAATTCAATTTCTGATGAAATCAAGCCAAATAAGAATCAAATGAAATCTAATACATAGATATAACTAATCCCAATGATTTTCTGGTGTAAAGCTTCCATACACAGCCGTACTGAGCTCGACAAGTTCTGAAAATACACAAATTTTGTAGAAAAACAGAGAAAACTTTTATTATTCACTTCAAAATCACTCAATCTCCATGCCTCAAATTAGTCATAAGCTTTTCAACATATTTCCCACCATATTACATCAGTTACAAGCAATAATTCTAGTGGGAGAGCATTAATCTCCTCTAACATGCAAAGTTGACAAGTTGTACAAAGCAACTTCAATACTATTTTTAGCATCTTTTAAAAAAATTGCCAACTTTCACTCCTAAATGACTAACTGACCCCATAAGGAATTTATTACAATATTTTTGGTCTAATAGACCTTATTAACAACACACAATAAAATTAAAACTCAAAATTTGACTCACTAATGGTGCAAGAGCACCTGCTTATTTCAATGAATTTTCTCTAGTTGCTACATGAAGAGTTGGGTCTTGGTGATGGAGTTTGAGTTTTTTAGGTGTTTTGTGTCTAAATAAGGTCAGTGAAGGTCATTTTTGATGTAATTGGAAACTTTTGGGTCTTTTGAGAGCATATTGTAAAAGTTGTAATCTTGTTGGAAAAGTTGTCAAGATAGGATGAATGTCATTTTTTTCAGTGTGGTTATGCTTTTGGATTCAATAAGGTCTAAGTAGACCATCTCTAATGTTTTATGAGTCTAGGAGGGTCAAATTGCAAAATAATGCAAAATGAGCAAAAATGTTCACTACAACAGAACAAGCAAATAGCGCCTAAAATAGCGCCAAATTTTAGTGTATTTCAGTTCATGAATTCGGCGATTTCGCTGGTGCTAAAATCAATGTAGAAAGGAATGGTCATCTTAGTGCCGACTTTGGCATTGAAATTTGTGTTCGACATTGCGTCAGAATTAGTGCCATAGTTAGCATCATAAAATCACAATGCCCCCATTAGCACCTAAAATAGTGCTGGGAAATAGCGCCAAAAATAGCGCCTCTGTTAGCACCTAAAATAGTGTCGAGAAATAATGTCAGAAATAACACCTAAATTAGCACCCAGTTTAGCTTCTAGTTTTGCTTCTATGTCTACTCCCATTTTTGCTTCTATTTTTGCTTTCAGTTTTGCATCTAGTTTTTCTTCCAGGTTTGCTTCCAGGTTTGCTTCTAGTTTTGCTTCCAATTTTTCTTCCAGTTTTGCCTCCAATTTTGCCTCCAATTTTGCTTCCAAGTTTGCTTCCAATTTTTCTTCTAGTTTTGCTTCCACTTTTGCTTCCGGTTTTGCTTCCAGTTTTGCTTCTGAATTTGCTTCCATTTTTTCTTCCGGTTTTGCTTCCAAGTTTACTTCTAGTTTTTCTTCCGATTATGCTTCCAGGTTTGCTTCCGGTTTTGCTTCCAGTTTTTCTTCTAGTTTTTCTTCTAGTTTTGCTTCCAGTTTTCTTCCAATTTTGTTCAGTTTTTTTTTTTCTTCCAATTTTGCTTCCAAGATTGCTTTTGGTTTGCTTCTAGTTTGGCTTCCATTGTTGCTTCCTTTTTTGCTTCTAAAAATGCTTCTTGTTTTGCTTCCATTTATTAATTTAATATGTTTTATTTCAATTTAATTAGTTAAATATATCATGCCTCTTAAATAACTCATATGATTATATAGTAAGTAATTTAATTAATTTAATTATTTAACTCATAATGATTAAATAACAAGATAATTATTATAACATGATCATCATCTATAATTAAAACAAGTGAGTCAAATATCTATAATTTAATTGAATTTGGAAACATCCATCCTGAGCAGTAAATTAAAATCATCATACTTAATAAATATCCATCCAAAAATCATCGACCACTTTTAATATATATAAATTGACAAGTCAATACTGATAAGATCATCGTCATATATAACTAAAACAAGTGAAAGTCAAATATGCCAGTACATCAAAAACATGTCAAAATGATACATGTCCAACAGTCGACATACTTGAAAATGATACATGTACAAATGATATAAATAAAATTGATAAATTATGTAACTCAAACTGATACAAGTCAAGATGATACATTTTCAAATGATATAGTGAAAATGATACATGCCAATATGATACAACTCAATAATATAGTACTGTAGGCCATGAAAATGATACATATGATAATAACCATGAAAAGATTCAGCATAACGATATATCAACAATGATCCATGATGCAGTCTATATGATCATGAATTTCACTGGTTACTACCACCAACTGTCTCATCATAATCATCACCATCACGATCATCATCATCATCATCATCATCTCGTCATCATCATCATTTTCATCGACCTCCTTGTCTTCCGCATCTGCATCATCATCATCCTCTGCCATGTGATTTGTATCGGTAGAACCAATATTTTGTGCATCTATATCATGTTGAGGATCATATTAATCTTCTGGAAGACCCGTGTTTTGCAAAAAAAAAAAAAAGAATGAAAAGTTATTATTATTTCATACAATAATTTACTTTTCTATTATATATCTAATATTACAACATATGAGATGAAACCATAATCATATTACATCATATCAAGGTGCACATACCATAATAAAATTTCAAAAAAGTTACAGCTAATACTGGTGACTCAGGAGAAACTTCAGCTTTAAAAAACAAAGCCAATTAGGCTGGCAGACTTGTGGATCAGCCCAACATTTGGTGGAAGAGGAAGAAAGTTGATTGGAACTTTAGAGGCCCACCATAATGTATTTCAATATTCAACCATGAGAGCAGAAGAGAGAGCTAATATCATGTATCAAAACATTAAGCATGTATTCTTCTAGCCAGTAGAGAAGGAGATGATTACTTTGCTTCATTTTCATTTGCATAACCATATCATGGCATGGGAACCAAGAAGACAAAGGATGTCCAGTTTTATGTGGAGGTAATGGATGTGGTCCAAACTTTAGGAGGGGCAAGAAGGTTAATGTATGATCCTGATGAAATTTAGGAAGAACAACAAGATAGGGACAGGAAAAACAAAATCAATATAGAGTTTCAAGGATTTGTCAACCAAGTAAGAGAGCTATGGGAGCAGCCTTATCTAAAATATTTTGAACTAGAGTTTGATATACCATTTAGAGAGCTTGGTTTTCATGGAGTTCCTTTCATAGCCTCTGCTTTTATTGTTCCTACGGTAAACTGTTTGGTAGAGTTGGTGGAATTACCTTTCTTAGTAATCACTATTTGTGAGATTGAGATTGTTAACCTTGAGAGAGTATGACTTGGGAAAAAGGCATTTGATATGGCTATTATTTTCAAAGACTTCAAGTGGTATGTACTCTGCATTGATGCCATTCCTCAATCTCCCCTTGATGATATCAAGGAATGGTTGAACTCCATGGATATAAAGTAGTATGAAAGCAGAATGAACTTGAACTAGTGGCCAATTTTGAAGAGTATTACTGATGATCCAGATAAATTTTTTAAAGATGGTGGTTGGGAATTTTTGATATGGAAGCTAGTCATTCTTATTCTGATAATTCATAAGAGTCAGATCAAGGATATCAACCCTCTGATGTAGAAGAGGAATCAGAATCATAATTCATGTAGCCACCATCAAGAGTGTTACAAGCCAACAAGATGGAGGGAATTCTTATATAAGGATAATTTTCAATGTTGCAAGTACTGTATTTAATGCCAACTACAATGGCAACATTGAAATTCCCTAGCAATATTTATGTTAAGGAAATTTCCTTTAGATGCAAGGATTCAAAGCACATCAACCATGTGGTACAGATGATTAAATTCCAAAGATGATATGTAGCAATGAAAGAGTCTGAAAAGGAAGAGAGAGCTACACTAGTGACTCGAGAGAAACTTCAACTTTCAAAAACAAAGTCAATTAGGTTGGCAGACGTGTGGATCAGGCCAACATTTGGTGGAAGAGGAAGAAAGATGACTGAAACTCTAGAGGCCTGCCATACCGGATTTTTGTATTCAACTATGAGAGAAAAAGAGAGAGTTGATATCATGTATCAAAATATTAAGCATGCATTCATCCAGCCATCGAAGAAGGAGATGATTACTTTGCTTCATTTTAATTTTCATAACCATATCATGGCATGGGAACCAAGAAGACCAAGGATGTCTAGTTTTATGTGGAGGTAATGGCTGTGGTCCAAACTTTAGGATGGGAAATAAGGTCAATGTATGATCTTGATGAAATTGAGGAAGAACAACAAGAGAGGGACATGGAAAATAAAACCAATACAGAGTTTCAAGGATTTGTCAAGTGAGTAAGAGAGCTATGGGAGTAGCCTCATCTAAAAGATTTTGAACTAGAGTTTGATATACCATTTAGAGAGCTCGGTTTTCATGGAGTTCCTTTCAAAGCCTCTACTTTTATTGTCCCTATGGTAAACTATTTTGTAGAGTTGGTGGAATTACCTTTCTTAGTAATTGCTATTAGTGAGATTGAGATTATTAACCTTGAGAGAGTAGGAATTGGGAAAAAGGAATTTGATATGGCTATTATTTTCAAAGACTTCAAGCGGGATGTACTCTACATGTACGCCATCCCTCAATCTTCACTTGATGGCATCAAGGAATGGATAAACTTCATGGATATAAAGTATTATGAAAGCAGAATGAACTTGAACTGGCAACCAATTTTGAAGAGTGTTACTGACGATCTAGATAAATTTATTGAAGATGTTGGTTGGGAATTTTTGAATATGGAAGCTGGTGATTCTGATTGTGATAATTCAAAAGAGTCAGATCAAGGATATGAACCCTCTGATGTATAAGAGGAATTAGAATCAGATGAGGAAGGTTCAGAAGATGAATCTCTTGTGGAGTCAGAGGAGGACGAAGAAGAAGAAGATTCTGAAGAGGAGGAAGGTAAAACATCAGATGAATTAGAAGCCAAAGCTAGAAATGCAAATAAGGAAAAAGAAGATTAGTCTCACAGTGAAGAGGAAAGGTGGCAACGAAAGGTAAAAGTTATAGGGAAGTCTCAGACACCTGATATTATAGATTCAAGAGGAATTCCAGCCAAGAGGAATAAAGTTAGATGAATTGACTTCATCTACATCCTTCTACTATTTATTCATGCACATAAATGATCATCTTGTAATCATAAGATTTGAGCTCTATTTACTCATCCTATGCATCAATAAACAACTTAACACAAGAGATGCAAATTGACATATTAACACAACAATATCCAACTAAGTTATTGAAACTCAACTATTGATACCTCATTCTCCATCTAGATTACAAAATAATTCCACTTTTTGTTTTGTAACATATTCTTTTCAAATTGCTTTGGATGGCGGCCATATTTCTCCTCCTGTCAAAACATGGCACATGGACTAGTTAAACTAATTAATATGCAATCATTTACATTTTTCCAACGAAATTAAAAAACATAAAAATCATTTAACATATTAAATATACTTACAAATTTACAAAACAAGGCCTATAAACCATTTTGGCCACTACGATATGTGGCACGAAGTTTCTCAAGTCTAGCCTTGGAGGCCTTGTCCTAAAACATATACTAATTCAATTTAACTATGCACAAATAAAATTTAATTATTGTTTAATAAATTTGATATAATCTTATGAGAAAATTCAAATACTTGCATACTCTCCTCACTGGACTTCCTCTATGCCTTAGACTTCTCATATACTTTTACAAGCTCTCTCCATACTTTCACACTTACATCAATTGGCCTTTTTTTCTACCTTAGCTGAAGAGCGATTTTTTTTATCTTCTTTGTTAAAATGGTTGCACCGAAATCTCTTGCAGTTTTGAGACATTCGTAGCTTTATCTTCTTTATAGACCAACCTATGCCAAAATCAGTCTCCATGTTACAGATAACTTCTTTTTTCAGGTGCATGGGTATCTTTGAGAATGGAAAATGTAGATGGTCTTTGAATCATTGAAGGCATGATTCCTTCAACCTATTCACAAATGTTTTCCCAACATCTGTCATTTGTACTTCCCCTGAAACCACCTCATATTTTATCTTTGTATTGTAGCTACCAATGCAAGATTGAAAACATCACATGGTGGAAGAAGTCTGTGTCCCAAGAGTGGAAGTCTCTACTCCATGTTCCACATTCTTAGAGTTTACTGTCACTAATTTCCTCCTGGATCTTTTGCTCGATCTAGGACTGGTTGGGGAATCAATTGATTCCCTTTGACACAATTGATTTGTTTGCAATGTTTGAGGGGCGTTAATAGATTTTTTTTCTATGTATCTGACAAGTGTTGTCCAGTCCACATTAACCAATTTTTTCACTGCCTCTACCCCCAATATGGAAGCCAATTCCTCTTTATCTTTGTCAATATCATGTCCCTATATATATATTTTTAAATTATATTTCTTCTTTTAAATTTAGAAAAATAAAAAATAAAAAGTAAAATTTAAAGAAACAATCATGGAAACATTTACAAATCTATAAATTGACAATGAATTACCTCATTGTGGCTAGAGTTTGCTGACAATGCTCTTTTCCCTCAATTGCTTGACATTTTGAGGTGACCTAGGGAAAATTATTTTCATCCAGTCTATGGAGGCAAACAAAGTACACACTGTCAGGTATGAAATTTTTCGTTGAGTTTGTGGTATGAAAGTTTTGCTTTGTGGGAAAATATGTTCGTTGGGTTTGCTTAGTGTTGATAACCTAGGGAAAATATGTTCGCTCTGTTTGCTTAGTGTTGATAACCTTATCATGAAAACTATTTCATAATGCAATCTTGCATGAATTTGTCATGGCATCGGTGACTATGACGTGGCTAGGAAAAACCAAGCAGTTTTTGCGTTTATTTTTAGTAGTTGCTTAGCAGTGACTGACCCGATTCCCAGATTTTCCAAGCAGTTCACTATTTACTTGATACCCAAGTTAGGGAAAGAATACGGAGGCATCCTCGCTTCATGCTATAATAGTTTGAGCCAAAGCTCAAATGGGTAGGGTAAATTTTTTTGTTGGTTTCTCAAAGGTTTTACAATTTATAATGATGGGACAATTTAGAGGTTGCCTAGACTGGTTAGGCCATGAACCAGTAAACAATCACAAATTCAAATGCAATACAAAGAGCAGTAAACAATAACGAATTCAAGCAAGAAAAAAATATTGTAACCTTACCAATGGTGTCGCAAACTAAATCAAATTTCTCATCAGTTGCTGGTAGCGCCTGCTCTCTTCCTTCGTGTGATGTTTTTCCCCCTTTTTTCATTTGATTTCTTCCTTCATGCGGGAAAGTTTTAAATTTTTTATTTTGATTCATTAGTCGACACTTTAGTCAGCATTAGTTAACACCAACTTTAGCACTGAATTTTGGCCATTAATGTAATCTATTTGGGACATATAAGGTGGCATCAAGTGCACCTAATTTAGTGCCTATCATAGCAGTACAGTGACTATTTTCATTGTTGTGTATCATAGGATCTAGAGTGTTGGAAATAATTCCAACTCTTTCCTTGCTTTTGTGACCACCACTATCTCGTGGCTCCTTCATTAGCTCGGTGTGGTAGAGTGGTTTTTACTGTAGTCCCGCAAGGTGCTTCATCCTTCTCAGCGGTAGTGTGGTGAAAGCTTCTATGGTGTCATGTGATTCTTCCTTTTGTTCTTGGCGATGTTACGATGACTCCTACAGTCCCGCAAGTCTTCTACCATTGGCATGTGGTAGTGTAGTGACCACCACTATCCCATGAATCCATCAACTCGGTGTGGTAGAGTGGTTTTTACTGCGGTCTCGCAAGTTGCTTTTTCCTTCTCGGCGGTAGTGCAGTGAAAGCTTCTATGGCAGCATTTGTATTCACAGAGGAGGCCATGGAGAGAGGACATGGATGGTGTAGAAATACTAAATCGCTGAGAGGAAAGTGGGTGGAAATAGATGAGACAACGAAATCTGCAGATACAATAGAGGTAAGAAGAGAAAGCAACCTCAACCAAAGGAGGAAGGTGTTTATGAATTCACAAATGCTACAATGTAGAGGAGATAAAGTCATTGTTTTGTCCATGAGGCCTTTGAGGTAAAACTTATTGGTTGAAAATGCACAGGAATGGTGATTAAATGTGATTCTATGATCAAGGGAAAAGTTTGAAAATTAGGATAGCCAAAACATGATATGAATATGTCAAATATATAGGAGTAAAGTGAGGTTTTGTGTTGGATAGCATATTCATTGAAATGATATAACTGGTTTACTAAACATTATTTACTATGTTGTGTATTATAGGGGCAAGACGAGGCCATGGCAATAGATCATGTCATATCAAATGAGGACACAATGGATGAAGCGGGACATCAGGTACTCAAATTTTGACTTAACTTAGGAAAAAATAATCTGATGGCATTTTGTGATACGTCCATCTTTTTTCACAATATTATTGAAATTTATAATGTATTATCCAATCTTGGCATAAATTAATGCATGTTGTTGATTATTTTAGATGGAGATTGGAGCAAATAAGAGCCTAAGTGTTCAACTAGCAAAAGAACAAGATATGTACATGGACGTGGACCTAAAACTATTAAATCATGCAGACGACAGTGGGTGGAAGAGGATATGACAATGGATACTGCAGACACAAAAAATTATTGCATTGAAGAAGAGGTAGGTTAGGAATATAGTACATGGGATGAATACTTTAAGAAAATTGTTGTTTGTGGATGTTCTATATGTTCTGGAAAGAAAAAATTTAAATGAGCAATTGTAAAAAGACATTACATATATGATGAGCTTCCAGTCGGTAGTATGCCTCCTACAATCAATTCAAATCCAATAGGAATTGTGGTGAGGAATTTTCTAATTTGATATAAATAACATGTATACTTTGTTTAAACATTGTTTTATATTATTTAAATAACTATTTTTTTCTTAATGGATACTTGCAGGATAAAGTTCTTGGTTTAAAGTTTCTTGGATCACTGACTTCTAGCCTAGAGGGCAATGATCATTTATTAGAAGATACCAAAAATATGTGCCAATATTTCTTACCAACTTTCGACCCTCTTTTGCAATCGTCTTTTAGAATCTAGCTCTCATTTAATTCAAAACCTTTGTCTAGATGAAGGCTTCTTTCTATAGCCATGATGTTGACATATTCATCTCTTTTAGCTCTATATGCAAATTCCATAAAATCCCAAGACTTTACAAATGAGCCATCATCTAAAAATTTTGTGTATGCCTCAACCTGCATATCATCTTTATCATTGTGTCCAGTGAGATCATCTTTACTCAATCTCATACCCAATTGTTTTGTCACCCTTACTGTTGGTGCAATAGGCACTCCTTGCATTTCCTACTCTGATACCCAAATGTCATCATCATAGTCTTCTTCAGTATAATCCACCAGAACAGTCACTTCACCCTTTTACTTTTTCAACCGTAGCACTTTTGGTGGTAATGCATTGTATATGCATAAAATTGGTCATGTCTAATTAATCCTAGCACTTAATTAAATATTTTATTATTTAATTAATCCTCTAAAGTCCTCTACATATGATTAAATTTAATTAATTTAATTATATTGTTCATTCACTTTATTCTTCCACCGTAATTAAATAAATTCACTTTATTTAATTATTTCATATGTCTACTTGATTAATTAAATAAATACCATTTATTTATTTTAATTAATTATCACCTTTTGAATTTAATTAAGTCTTTTGATTTAATTAAAATTTAAATATTTCCTTTCTCCTATTCAAATCTTTCTTCCAATTAATTAAATATTTTATTTAATTAATTTCATTTACATTTCCTAAAAATTTAATTAAATATCTTTATTTAATTAAATATCCTTCATATCTTTTCAAATCATAATTAAAGATTTTATTTAATTATGAAATATTTTATTATTATCCAAATCTTAATTGAATATCTTATTTGATGAAGAAAAATCTTCCATGTTGCCCATAAATAAATAATTGAATTTAGTAAATTCATTATTTATCTTCAAAATCTTTCCAAAATCTTACAAAAAGATGATTTTTACAATTCATCTTCATCATCTCATCTTATCTCTTCTACGAAAAAGGAAACAAATCCTGCTTTTTGTTTTCTTCTATTTTTCTCTCCAGTCTCATCCATCTTCGATCGTTCGATCTACCAGGAATTTTCACAGTCGTTGATCACCTCAGCCAATTAGAATATTTCAAAAACTCTATAAATACCCCTACGAATCCAAGCATTGGTTACAACGCATACACATTAGATATAGGCATTTAGGAGATTAGCATTTTAAACATTTTTATCATCAACTTTAGCATTCATAGCATTTCTTAATTCTAGTTTCTTTTAACAAATAATCATAGCATGTTAATCATGTTTTAGCATAGCATGCATTCATATTCAATCTCATTCTCTAGGAATACTGTTTGTTGAGCCTAGCCCAAGATCTGAGAGCAAGCTGGAACCAACAAAAACACTGGAGATAGAGGACGATAGGACGACATCGAGAGCAGAAAATTTATTTTTAATTTCTTTTATTCTATTTTCTATTTTTCATATAATGTTCTATCAGTGTGTTTTGATTTGTTTTTAATATACATTTGATACACTCAAAATTGATCACACATGCACTATGTGGTGGAGAATCAATATCCATAATTTTCGGCATTGGAGGATATGGTGGTGGTACAAGAGAAGGAGGTTTGTGCTCCTCTTTTTGAGAGGAAGCAAGAGTTGCATCAATTTTCTTTGCCTTACTTTTTCTCCTTACAAAGAACTTTATTCTTGGTTCATCAGGGGCTTGAAATGTAGATTTTCCTTCCATAGCAGGGATTTGTCCTCCACTTTGTTCTTCTACAATGGGTTCTTTCCCCTTATCCTTACTTATCACCTCTTTTGTTTCAAGGTGGCCTACTATTGAGTCAAAATTCTGGGATACATGTTCCACATTTTGTATTACATTTTTAGTTTCTGGGAGAACCCTGAAGTCAAGTTCTTCTTTCTTTATCTTTCTTTGCATCTTCTTGAATGTAGTCCACCTTGCTTTTCTTTTTTCATGCTCAAAAATTTTGAATAAATTTCTTATCACATCCTCTAGATACTAGAAAGTGTGCACAAATTTGTAGCTCTTAGTCCTTTCTTTCAACCAATTCATAAAACCTTTGAGATTATATCTAATCCCCTCAACTAATTTATGCATGTGGTAGGTCTTGAGTACATCAAAATATTTATTCCAACCTCCTTTGGTCATCACAAAATTAGAAAAGAATGTGTACAAATGAAAGAATGTTCCTATTCCTTGATTCAATAGATGTTCATTTTCTAAAATTCCCAATTGCCACATCACCTCAAGGAAACCAATTCTATCTAACACAAATCTTGGCAGCATGTGAGGTGCAACCATCGAACCATACACTCTTAAAATAGTATAATCAGGGTATGGGATAACATCTCCCCAATTGTGATAAACTCCTAGCTCAGGCTTCTTTCCTTGGGTCTCAAGAAGTCATGCAGGGCCATGAGAATTCTAGGTAAATTCACAATCAAGGTTCTCCTTAGTTTTGAAGAAAACAAGTTTTGAAATGTCACATAATCATATTTCCTATCATCCTTGTCTAAAATAGTAGACCAACATTGCACGAGAAACTCCAAGTTACCCTCTCTCCTATCCAAAGTCATATTATGTCCAAAGTAAGGTGCACCTTTGAATATAAACTTATGCATCAACAATGAATACCAGCTAAACCTTACTCCCAATTCATCTTTCCTCAACCCTATCAAACCTTCATGGATCCTTTCTAAAAGAAACCCCACACAATCATACACTATGCAATATTGGGGGTGTTGAATATGGGAAACCATATACATCCATGCCATTGGCATTCTCGTGACAGGATCATAACTAATAATCTGGCAAATGGAGTAAAAGGGTTTTTGGAAGTAAGGAACAAAATAACTAACTGGGAAAGGCTCCTTATCATGTTTCCCTATTATAATCCTTCAGCCTACAATTTCTGCTAGATATCTTGGCAAGATGTGGACTTTGAATGCAATCTTAGTTTTATCATATTCCTCCTTAAGAGTGTTCTCATTTATCTTAGGCATTTCATGATTCCATCTAGAGAGTCTGAAAACATGAGCCAATTATTCCTTAGTAATTTTGACCATTTCCTTCCCATCATATGTTCTTATAGTTCATGTAATTGGGTTATAATTAGTGGCCATTGCTTTAAGCAAGTCAACATCCATGTAAACATTAGGTATAATTAACTTTTCCAAGTCACAATTCCAAGAGTTACCTACTAGAATACCCATGTTTCTACTATTGAACCAACTATAGAAAAATTCCCATCCAGTATAAGGTAATTTGTCATCCTTAATAGAATTGTTCTTCTCAATCAAACTCCCTACTACTTGTGGGCCTCTGAGAAGCAGTTGACCCTTAGGTTTCTTACTGGTCGAGGGTGGTAACTAGTCAATAATGTCTTTATTCAAAGGTCTTTTGGGAGTAGAAGCTTCCCCTTTAGACGAAGATGCTTTTGATTGTGCTTTAAGATCCATGACATAAGAGGTATTACAAGGTAGGGCTTCTGGTTTCTTGGAGTAAGATTTTACGGCTTGTATAAAGGTTTGACATGAATTATGACAATGCAGAAACTAAAAAATTATCTTTTATGAACGTCAAACCTTAAAATGATAAACTAGTAAAACCCTAATAGACTCAAAGGTTTGAGAAACCACAACTTGTCAATAATTCTGATGGGAGGGCAATAATTCAATTATTGGTTCTCTTCGTAGCTTGACAACCCTAGCTCCGACTTCAGAAAATATTGATAAACCACACCATGAGCTCCTTGAGTGTGTAGAGTATCCTTCACAATGCTAAATTATGCCTTCAAGAAAAGTATTAATAATTATGCAACTTCCTGCTTCATAGCTCAATGTCCTTTCATCTATTAAGGCTCACTCGCACGAACTAGAATGGCTCACTTGCCCTAAAACTGAGTTTTGAATGCTAGTTGTTGATCACGTGGGCTTGTTAACTAATGGAAAAACCAAATTTAGCTAGCTTGATTTAAAAAATATGATTGTACACGGCTGCAATATTCACCAAATGACAGAAATCCACATGGAACCAATTGCTTGTGGTATGTGGGCTACACCATTTCTTTGTCCTTGCAACAACGATCCACGTGTCTTCTACCCCTCACCCTCATGAGTCATAACTTGTGTGCAATTTTCATCAACGGGGAAACAGGGAAAGGCTAAATCTCTTGGCTTCAACATACACACCTCTTAATTCAAAACCATTTCCCACAACTTTATTCTTCTTACACCATCCACAGCCCAGATTAAAAGATCTTTAAACACATGCAATATATTTGCCTTAGTAACGCACACTTTATTCTCCATGCCCCATGTTGAAATATTTAATTAATACTTTCCCTTGCTCCAATGCTTCCACACCCTCTAAGTTATTCCATGTGGCAATAGCCCACCTCCCTGTTGGGAATCTATCAATATGGGTGAGACCCGTATGGGATAGCAGGGAGTGGTCAAGATTGATCCACGTCACCCGCTATCGACCATTGATTAACTTGAAAGCTCTGTTATGCTAACCAATTGAAACCACTGGGCCCACTATTGGACAAGACATGTGGCAACTGCTCGTCAACCCGTGTGATTATTCTAATGGGAAATAAAAACAAACAGGCACGCGGGGAACGGTCTAGATGCAGCCACATCATTTAATGACCACCGTTGATTTTCTCTTTAAACCACCTGGATTCCTTAACAAGGACATCAGGCCTAAAAATGTATAAGACACATGGCTTATGTTTATGAGCTCGTGAGTATAAAATAATAGATAATGAAATGGAACGAGTGTGTGGGGAACGGTGGTGATTTGTTTGCATAAATTGAACGGTAGTCACAGATCCTCATAGCTACACATGTTGAAACTGTTAATCCTAAAAGAGGGACCTGACTAGGTCAACGAGACCAAACCCACAAAATAAATTACTTAAGGCTAAAAATAATTTTAGTCAAAAATATCTAGGAAGAATTAAAATAATGGCGCAACACATGACAACCAGTAAAACAAGACCAAAGGGCCAGTTATTTCATGGGTTTTGATGGCACAAGATATGAATTAAAAGACTAAGAACTGGTAGCAAGGGGTCAACAAAGAATTAAAACCTTAGCGAGGATACAAACTCAAAGGGTTTTTCAAGTAAAAATTTGAGTAAACTAAGACCCTTAAATAGTGATAAGAGACAAAACCTAAAGCTCTTAGATACAATTTCAACCAAAAAATAAGCAAGACTTGGAGATGGAACATGAAAAATTTAGGGGTTCCATCAGTGGCTCCAACTGGGGACGTATGTATCTCACAGGCATGGCGAGATCCTAGAATCTTTTATTGAAGCAGACCATTCAAACCATAGTGAACCAAAAACCAGGGAACTACCCAGACTAGGTAGCAAGACCAAACCAGACACAACCAAAGAAAACACACCTATACAAAATGTACAAAACCTACAATGTATAGGGAGTTATAACACACTTAGGAGAAGTATGGCTTTAAACTGGCCATGTACTAGTAGTTCAAAAAGTTTTCCTATCAAGCTTTGGAGGAAATATGAATCCTCCCAATGTGTACTTACTATTAGATAAGGGCCTAACCATAATGCTTCAAATTTTCCATGTTTACCCTTATCTTGAGCCGTTGCATTCTAGGTTAATACCATACTATTCACCTCAAATTTTCTGTGATAAGCTCTCTTGTCATTCAAGTACTTGACTTGCACCTGCAGTTTTGTATTTTTAACATGAGCTTCTCTTCTAGTTTCATCCAATTGCATCAGATTATTAATTTTTTGTTGCATATCCTCACATATACTCTCATCATACTCTTGTGCAAACTTATATATTCTCAGTAGGTTATTATGTGGCAACCTAGCATCTAGACCATATACCAAGCCAAATGGTGAATAACCAATAGCCTTTTTCATAGTCACTCTATCTGCCCAAAGTGCCAACTTCAGTTTTGAGTCCCAAGAATTTTTTTCTTCTCCATCACCCTTTTGATGATTTTCATTAACCTCTTATTGCTAGAATCAACCTAACCATTTCCCTGAGGATGTTAAGGTGAAGAATAAGAAACTTGTATGCCATGTTTATCACAAAACTCTTTGAATTCCTCAGATCTAAAACACATAGCATTATCTAAGATGATCTTTTCTGGGACTCCAAACCTAATGAGAATATTATTCAATAGGAAATCCACCACCACCTTGCTTGTTTCCTTTCTTGTGAGTATTGCTTCTACCCATTTTATGAAATAATCAATGGCAAAAAGGATCCATGAGTTCCCTCCCCTAGATTTTTCTAGTATCTCTCCAACAAAATCAATCCTCCATTATTGGAAAGGGGCTTGAACAGACATAGGCCTAAGTAGTAGATTCCTTGAAAACTTTAGTTTTCTTGCAAACCTTTGACAAGCATCACACGTCTTAACAAATTTGTGAGCATCTTTAAAGATATTAGGCCACCCCAATCCTACTCTCAAAAATTTATGAGTAGTGGCCTTTGCCATGTAATGACCACCACACACTCCATTATGCATTTCCGGCAAGAGTTCTAATGCCTTCTTTCCATCCACACATTTAAGCAGTATACCATCTGGGTTTCTCCACCATACCTCATTGTTAATAATCACATACTTGATGGCATACAATTTTAATGTCCTCTTTTCATTTTTAGCCATATCTACAGGACACTACAAAGTTTGTAAATATTGGAAAATCCTTCTATACCATCCACATTTTTTCATATCATAGATAGGTGCAACATCAACCATTTCTGCCTGATTAATCTAATTAGCCTCCAAATTAATTTCTTCCGTTAATTTAGCTAGGCCCTTCCCTCTTACTAATTTTGTAATTTGTACATCAATGTTGAATTCTTGGATCTTGTTGATCCATCTACACCTTCTACCTATAGTTTCTTGTTGAGTGAAAATATCTTTCACAACAACACTAAGTACAAAAGCTATGATAGTAACTCCCACTAGGTAAGTCCTAAAATTCTTCACACCCTTAACTAGACATATGCTTGCTTTTCAATCATGTCGTATTTGAGCTCTATGGCCTATAAAGACTTGCTAAAGAATGCAATGGGATGTTCAAATCCCTCCTCATCTTTTTATAATAAAACAGTAGCAATTGTATGAAAAGAAGCGAAAGAGTAAATGTGCATTGGCTTAGAGAAATCAAGAGATTTCAAGACTAGAGCCTCCTTGATAGCTTGTTTAATTTTTTTGAATACTTGACTAGGCTTCTCACTCCAAAGCACTTTTTCTCCCTTCTTCAACATCTTGGAAATAGGTCTTTTGATTTCTAGAAAGTTAGTCACAAACCTTCTTAAAAAATTTATTTGTCTAAAAAATAACTGAATATCTTTGACATTTTTTGGCTTAGGGATTCTATGTATGGCTGGTACACTTTCAAGGTCAATCCTTGCTCCTTATTTGGACACAATGTGCCCCAACAATTTTCCCTCAGTGACCTTAAAAGCATAATTCTTTGGATTCATTGATATCACATACTCTAAAAACCTAACAAATACCTTTTCTAAGTGCATACAATGATCTTCCTCCTTGTTAGAGTAAGTGGTCAAGTCATCTTGATATATAACCATAAACAAATCAATAAAAAAAAAAAAGGCTATGTCCATAGCCCACTGAAAAGTGGCACCTTCATTTTTTTAACCAAAAGGAATTCTCACATAGACATAGGTGCCCCATGGAGTAGTGAATGCAGTCTTATATTGCTCAGACTCCTTTACCTTCACTTTGTTATAACTTGAAAAATCATCCATCATTGATAGCAACTCACAACCAGTTACCTTCTATAACATGGCTTCCATGTTTGGCAATGGGTATTTGTCCTTTAATGAGGATACATTTAGATTCCTGAAATCAACGCACAACTTTATATCACTGTTCTTTTTTCTTATTCGCCCTAGATTGGATACCCATGAAGAGTGTCTAATGGGTTTTATAATGCTAGCATCTCTCAACTTTTAAAACTCCTCTTGCATATTGGGAGCTATAGTAGGATTAATTGGTCTTTGCTTTTGCCTGAAAGGCTTAGCATTCTCCTTCAGAGGAATCTCATGCTGAAACAATTCTTCTTTGTAAGCTTTTAGGTCATCGTATGACCAAGCAAAGACATGTCTATATTTTCTAAGCAAGGAAATCAACATTTCCTTCACCTTTGGATTCATCTTCTTTCCTACATACACTTTTTTAGGGGCATTTTCAATCACCAAATTTACTTCCTCCAGGTCCTCTAGGTGAGCAGTATTTGTCTTATTCTTGCTTTTATCTTGACTGTCAAAGACCCTTTCAAGTGGTACAAGGCCTTTGGGGATTTTATTCATCTTTAACTGGATGACCTCCTTTCCAAATATTGTGTCCTTTCCATCAATGCTTTCAACAAATCCACCAAATTCAATCTCCTGACCTTCATATTCATCAGGACAATTCAAAATTTAAGAATATCCTCATCATAATTGAAAATATGCCAGTTGTGCACATTGTCAGGAATGAAAGGCCTTGTTTGTACCTCAACCTTAGAGATACCTATAAAAGTTATATCATTTGGTCTCAATGAAATGTTAGCAAGTAAGTCAGCTATTGTGTTCTTTCTTCTTTCCATCCAATCAATTGCAAAAGCATCAAAATGCTTAATGGAATCCTAGACAACATTTCTATACTACTTTAGTCTATTGCTCTTGCAAGAATATTTGGATCATACTTGGGATATCACAAGCTCATAATCACCAATTACCATTAACTTTTTTATTCCATGCTTCTCAACCAATCTCAATCCCACTAATAATGCTTCATGTTCTGCCACATTATTCTTGTAGGAAAAAGACATTGTGAAAGAGAATTTATACATACTCCCACTAGGTGATACCAATAATATCCTTGTACTAGACCCTTCTTTGGAAATTGCACCATAAAAGTACATTTTACAAAGTCTATTATTGTCAGATAACCATAAAAATTCATTTTCTATAGGCATAGGGCACCTATCAACCTCTTTTAGTACTTCTTCCATCTTGAAATCACTGATGTCAGTTTCTATGAAAAGATTTTTGTCATCTTCAGGAGCATGCTCCAACATATATGGTACCTTTGGTTCTCACACCACTTGAACATCCTTACCATCAATGGGAAATGTGGCATAAGACATATCACATTTCATATTTCCTCCCATAGATGCACTCCATTTCTGAGATAGCAGCATTCCATAATTAGGTGGGATATCCACTACTACCACACTCATTTTAAACTCTTTGTCTGGGTGGGCTGCTAATCTATAAGGAAGTTCATTTATCACACTGATAATAGGGACTTCTCTTGAATCCATGGCATAACACTTACCATGAGTGCTATCAACTTTAAATCCTAGTGCCTCCATGATTTTAGTCGGCATGATGTTATTGGATGCTCCAAAGTCAATAATACATTTTTTATAAAATTCCCCCAACAATCAAAATGAAGAAAAATGGATCTATCTTCCCAGGACAAGTAGTTACTAAATTCCCTAGGAAGATATGGGCAATCTCAGTGATGACTCCCTCAATTTCCTTGTTTTTCTTATCCTTTTCACTCAGTTTGGCTAGAATGGGTACCACTAAATCATTACAAGCTATAGTAGCACCATTGATAAGGGCTAATACCTTTTGCTTATGTTCATCTATTCTCATCATTTCAAGAAAAGGCACGGATACTTTTACTTGCATAAGTAATTGAAATATATAAACAAGATTATACTTGGGTAATTCAATTGGGAGCATACCTTGTTCATTGTTGCTCTCCTTCTATTAATTTTTGGTTACCTTAGCCCTATGCTTGGCATCCTTCCTTGCAACTTCGGGATTTTTCTTTTGTGTCTTTATCTTCACAGTAGGAGATTTAGATTCTTCAGTGGCTTTTGGCTTACCTACTTTCTTAGCCCAAATGTTATCTTCCCTACCTTCTTCAGCTTTGAATGCTTCTATTTTTCCATTAGGATTATGCTCTTTGCTTTTGGTATTCTGCTCCTTAATGAAACACTAGTAGGACTACCTTGTTCGCCACCGACTATTCTATTCTCAAATGATAGGAACTTCTAGCTTAGGTGGCCAAGGCTGCAATATATTTTGCAATCTCCTCATCTGAGGGCCTTCTTAGTGAAACACCATCTTCAATTGCTTCCAAATTATATACCTTAGTATCACTATCAACATCCTCATTAGAGAGATCTTGTTGATGATATGTACTATCAATTTTCCTTTGATTGTCCACATCCATTTCACAAGATTCCATATCAGAAGAGCATTCACTGTCAGCAACATCAGAATCATCCATAACCATAAATACATCAATATCCTCCTCATCTTGTTGATCATAGTCTTCAGGAATATCCTCTTCCACCTCAACCATTTGTGCAACTACACATTGCTAAGGAGAATGTGGTATTTAGAAAACCATGCACCAAGGGGTATCTTCAACAAAAATTCCTGAATTCTTCTACAGAGGATCCAGAGGGACCTTATTCTGGGCATTTCTTTGATTATTAAGAAAAATCTTTCCATTATACCAATTAGTATTATATGGGTGATCCTACAACTAGGGAGGTATTTCATTCCTTTGATAATTTTTTGGTTGAACCTTTTCTTGTTTTACAATTTTGTCATTTATAGTTTTCATAAAATTATCAATCTTATCCTCAAGAGTACCCCCTTTAGCACCTGAAATCTTACCCTCCTTTTTTGAATTTCTAAGGAGTTTTGCATCATCTCTTCTACCAACTTTACCAGTTGCTCTACTGATATTCTCAATATGCTCTACCATCTTGTAGGCTTCCCTCAATGTTTGATGATTCTTATCTAGCAGGAGATAACTCAATTTTGTATCAAAAGCATTGCAATAATTTACCAAGCACACATTGTCATTCAATTGGATATGAGGAGGAAACCTCTTTCTATCCTTTTGGAATCTTGTATTGAACTCATCTATAGATTCATTAGGACCTTTAGCAATATTATTAAATTGACTCAACAAAAAACTTGAATCAGTCTTGCCATTGTATTGTTCTCTAAATATCCTTTTGAATTCCTCCCAAGAGCCAATGCTCTTAGCAGGAAAACTCCTATACCACTCTCGAGCATCTTCAATGAGAGATTGCATAAACAACTGCATCATGAAATCCTCTACTTCTACCTCAAAGTCGTCCATAACATTAGAAAATGCTTTGAGATGATCTTCACCACTCAAGGCATTATTACAAGAGAATCTGACTAGAGCAAGTCTGTAATCTTTAGGAAACGGGTTAGGGTAGCCAACTATTCTAGTGAAACATACCTGCTGGTATCTATCTACTTGGAGCGACCTCCTAGTATGTCGATCTCTATGAACATCTCTTTGCTCATCATCTCTTTTTTTGTTAGATTGACTGCTATCCTTACCCTTTCTAGTTCACCATTACCACCTCCTTTCTTATTTCCTTCATCATATTCAGAATAAGAATTCTTACTCTTATTATTTCCTCCACTTCCACCACCCTGATCCCCACCACCACCTCCACTAGTAGTGTGTCCTTCAGAATTCTTATTTTATAACTCACTACTAGTATGTCCAAAGCTTGAAGCCTCTAGAGTGGATGTGGACATCTTAAGAAAAGAAATCTTCCTACCTATTTTTGCATTAGAAGCTTATACCTCATCTTTCTTCAAATCTTCTTACAGTTTATCATTCTCCAACTATAATCTCAAGATCTTAGGATTTGGAGGTGCAATGGATTGAGTAGGATCAATTTTGGAATTATGTGTGTGGGTTTCAACAGATGAAGTATGGGTAGTGGTATTGGTGTTGAAGGTATTTTTCTTTGGTTGATCAATGGGCCTCTTCCCATGATCTACAAATGATGTTTTCTTAACATTAGTAGAAGTATCTAAGGCCCTAGTAGTTGAAATAGATGTGGTATAAGTATCTACAACAGAGGTTCCCATCTGGACTATTACTGTGGGAATTCCAAGGGTAATCTCAGCTTTCAACTTGGAGATATTTTCTTCAAAAGCTTTCCACCTAGCAAAATCTTCTTGCATCTTCTCCAATCTTTGTTTTCAAGCATCTCTCTCAAGTTGCTTAGCTTTACTCCTATATTCCTTCTCCTTTAACACCCTCAATCTATTCTCTTCTTCTTCTTTAAGCATTAGTTCTTCCTCTTCTAAATCTTGCATATCTTTGTCTATGTCTTCTTCATTTTCTAGAACATCTCTAGGCTCACTCGATGCAAGAGTATAGTAGGGTTGATCAATAACATCTTCCTCAAGAGAAAGGTGCACTTCTACGTTAGGAAATTCATATCTTGGCTTAATTTTTTTTCCATCAATTTTTTTGCATTAGGAGTACTCCAAAGGGATTAGCCAATGAAAGAGTAGAAGCTACAAAAACTTCTACTCCTACACTTTGGGCTCTATTAATGCAGGAGAGTGATCCCACAATGTATACTCAGGAATTTATATGACTACTAGACTCAAATACATTTCCAATAATAGATAATTCTCATAAACTTACTCAACAAAATAGTACATCAAATAAGTTGGCATCTTATTTATTGATATCCTACACTTGGAGCATGAGAAGATGTAACTCAATACAAACAACTACAGTGGTATTCATTTGAAATTTTGTAAAATAAAAGTGATTAGCTGATGAATCAACCAAGAAATTGAATTATGAATACTTTGCAAGAACTAGTGTCCTATCCCAAGTAGGGAGTCAATATCAATCTGTGCAACTAGACAAAAAACTTAACAATAGAAACATACAATCTCAAGAAACACTACATTACAACATTCCCCTATCACATTCATGATCATCACTGCTTACAAATATCCTATCACTTAATTCTTATGAGTTAACAATCTCATCTGAGCATTTACATTAATTCATTTAATTAATAAGTAGGAATGAAATTAAACATCTATTGAGAAACAAAATACACAAACAAAAGGAATCTTGGATTACTTTCATTCATAACTCATAGAACAAGTACAAAGGAGATACAGTAGCCATGAAATTGGTATCACTTTGTATTGTATTTTCTATATTGCTATCAAAATTACATAAATAACATCAAACTATGAACTTAAGATAAAACTTTCAAACATGCTTGATATTCTTTTACAATTCACAATGTTGATTACAAAACAACGAACCCCTACTTCCAAGCCCTGACTTCCTTCTTATAGAAATGAAGGAGAAAAACCAGCCTCAAGCTAGAAAATACACATGTCAATATCCTATTGGACCGCTATAACAAAGATTCCCCTTTTTAGTTACTCTGCATTCCCAAGAGGTGGGAAACATGTGTGAAAATAAAAGTGTTATTCATTCGTCATTGGAGATCTGGTCCAATTTTTAAAAAGGTATCTTCAAAAATTCACCTCAAAATTTGTGCCCATGCACACAAAGTGAAAGAAAGAAAGCATGAAAGAAAGGAAAAAGGATATGTCCACGTCTACAGCCTTGTCATCAATTCAACTTGAAGAAGATGCATTATATTTTCTATACTTCGGCAAAAGCCTAATCTGTACTAAATCCAAGCTATGCAGTGCAATTCCCACTTATCTATTATTCATCATGGTTGTAGACTTCAAAATTTCAAATCACCAGCCCACCATTTCATATTAATCAACCAATCCTTCCAAGTATCTACCTAAGTTCCATGGTAGGAATTCCTCTTCAGTGGGCCAATTGAAATTATTGACTTCATTAGCCCTTTCTCTAAAAGGTGCATACTTGGTGACAACTTGGTTAGCCTCCTTGTAAAATTCTAGCAAGATAGTCTCTGCATGTGCCAACATATCCATATTTATCTTCAATGTGTCCATATCATATTTTTGACATATTGAAACTACTTGATTTGAAATAACTTTATTGGCTTCATCTTTCCACTCCTGTAGGTTTTTTATGCTATTATCATCTCTTAGAATGGATGGAAGGAGGCCATGATGTGATTCATGAAAGGATTTCACCAACTCTTTTATTTTGTTCTCCAATGATTCAATATTTCCCCTGTATCATTAAATCTTACCTACAAGAGTGATAGTTGGTTTAAACTTTTTAGGTAGGTTGGCATCATGCCTAACTCCAATTGAAATCAATCTCAATTCCCTCATCCTAGGGATCCATATTTCCATAAGTGGAATAGCTCTTTCCTTGTCATTGTCAAAATTCCTAATAGCAACCACCATGGATGAATAGCTATAGTGAATGCTACTCAATCTATTATTCACTCTTTTGTTCAAATGTTCCAATACTGTAGTGATAATCTTCATGTTGCTATTGAAAATCTCCTTACCATGATTATCACATTTCTCTTTATATTCAGTTAGTTGCCTAAGAAATTCCTCCCTACTGATATCTTCTTCAGCCTATGGCCCTTCTAATGTACTAGGCTCTACTATTGAAATGGGCACACTTCCCATGTTATATGGCACAATTTCCTAGAATAACTTACTTTCAGTTGTAAATTCTGGGAGTATAGCTTCTTGTGAAGTGGATGGGGAGTCAACATTATTCTGCTTAGGATTTTCAGGTTGCAAACCTTGCAACTTATCTTCCAATAATGCTACCTTTTTCTACAACATCATATTATATTGCTCAAGCCTTCCATATTTAACTAGCAAATTATTTTACTTCATCCTGAGCTTATCCTTTTCTACAGTTACAGATTCCATAGTGGCCCTTGTGAATTTTGCAACATGAATTAACATATTTTCCACCTCTAAAGCCAATGTTTCTAACACTCTCTTTATTATTAGGCCTCCATTGTAATTAGGTGCAGGCTCAGCAATATCAAGCTTTCTTGTACTTGGGGCTAGAGACCAGATAGCCAAGGCATCCCATTGTTCACTGAAAGAAAACCCTTATAGTGCAATTGCAACTTCTTTTTTATCATAGAGAGGCCTATCACATCTCTTTATTGTATCAAAGGCTATGGAAAAAGCTAAATCCAATTTTGGAGGCATCAAAATACCACTATTTATTACCAACTCTCAACACTCTTTTGTAATCATCTTTTGGAATTTAGATATCATTTCATTCAAAACCTTTGTCTAGATGATTGCATCAGATAATTATAGATGAAGGCTTCTTTCTATAGCCAGGCTGTTGACATATTAATCTGTTTTAGCTCTGTATGCAAATTCCATAAAATCTTGAGACTTTACAAATGAGTCATCATCTAAAAATTGTGTACATGCCTCAACCCGCATATCATCTTTGCGATTAAGCCTGGTGAGATCAGCTTTACTCAATCTCATTCCCAATTTTTGTGTCACCCTTACTAGTGGTGTAGTAGTTACATTTCCTACTCTGATACCCAAATTTCATCATCAGAGTCTTCTTCAGCATAATCCACCAGAACAGTCACTTCAACTTTTTTCTTTTTCAATCGCAGATCTTTTGGTGGTAATGCACTAGGTGGTGGATAATTAATATCCATAATTTTTGGCTTTATTTTCCTTGGAGGAGATGGTGGTGGTGCACAAGAAGGAGGCTTGTGCTCCTCTTGTTTAGAGGAAGCAGGAGTTGCATCAATTTTCTTTGCCTTACTCTTTCTCCTTACAAAGAACTTTATTCTTGGTTCATTAGGGGCCTAAGATGTAGATTTTCCTTCCATAGTAGGGATTTCTCCTCCACTTTGTTCTTCTACAATGGGGGCTTTCCCCTTATCCTTACTTATCACCCCTTTCGTTTCAAGGTGGACCACTATTGAGTCAAAATTATGGGATACATGTTCCACCTTGTGTATTACATTTTTCAGTCTTTGGGAGAACCCTAAAGTTAGGTTCTTCTTTCTTTATCTTTCTTTGCATCTTATTCAAGGCAATCCACCTTGCTTTTCTTTTTTCTTTCTCCTAAAGGTCGAACACATTTCTTATCACATCCTTTAGATACTGGAAAGTGTGCACAAATTTGTAGCTCTTGGTCATTTTTTTCAACTAGGCCATAAAACCTTCAGGATCATATCTAATCCTGTGAACTGATCTATGCATGCAGTAGGTCTTGAGTACATCAAGAATTTTATTCTAACCTCCTTTGGTTATCACAAAATCAAAAAAGCATGTGTATTTAATGGAAAGAATGTTCATTTTCCTTGATTCAATAGATGTTCATTTTCTACACTTCCCAATTGCCACATCGCCTCAAGGAAACCAATTCTCTCTGACACAAATCTTGGTAGTAGGTGAGGTGCAACCATGGAACCATACACATTTAAAATAGTGTAATCAGGGTATGGGATAACATCTACCCAATTGTGATCAACTCCTAGCTCAGACCTTCTTTCCTTGGGTCTTAAGAAGTCATGCAGGGCTATGAGAATTCTAGGTATATTCACAATCGAGACTCTCCTCAATTTTGAAGAAAACAAGTTCTGAAATGTCACATAATCATATGCCCTATCATCCTTGTCTAAAATAGTAGTCTAGCATTGCATGAGAAACTCCAAGTTACCCTCTCTCCTGTCCAAAGTCATAATATTATGTCCAGAGTAAGGTGCACCTCTGAATAGAAACATATGCATCAACAATGAATACCAGCTAAACCTTACTCCCAATTCAACTTTCTTCAACCCTATCAAACCTTCATGAATCCTTTATGAAATAAACCCCATATAATCATACACTATGCAATAATAGGGGTGTTGAATATGGGCAACCATATACATCCATGCCATTGGCATTCCCATGACAGGATCATAAACAATTATTTGGAAAATGGAGTAAAAGGAATTTTGGTACTAAGGAAAAAAATAACTAACAGGGAAAGGCTCATTATCATGTTTCCCTATTATAATCCTTCAGCCTACAATTTCTGCTAGATATCTTGGCAAGATGTGGACTCTGAATGCAATCTTAGTTTTATCATATTCCTCCTTAAGAGTGTTCTCATTTATCTTAGGCATTTAATCATTCCATCTAGTGAGTTTGAAAACACGAGCCAATTCTGAACATTAGTAATTTTAACCATTTCTTTCTCATCATATGTTCTTATATTTCTTGTAATTGGGTCATAATTGGTGTCCACTACTTTAAGCAAGTCAACATCCATGTAAACATTGGGTACAATTAACTTTCCTTAGTCACAATTCCAAGGGTTACCTACTGGAATACCCATGTTTCTATTATTGAACCAACTATAGAACAATTCCCATTCGGTGTAAGGTAATTTGGCATCCTTCATAGAATTGTTCTTGTCAATCAAACCCTCTACTACTTGTAGACCTCTGAGAAGCAGCTGACCCTTACATTTTTCATTGGTCAGTAAGGTCTTTATTCAAAGGTCTTTGGGAGTAGAAGCTTACCCTTTCGACGAAGACATTGTTGATTGTGCTTTAGGAGCCATGACACAAGAGGTATTACAAGGCAGGGTTTTTTCTTTCTTGGAACAAGACTTTATGGCTTATATAATGGTTTGACACGAATTATGACAATGCAGAACTAACAAATTATCTTTTATGAATGTAAAACCTTGAAATGCTAAACCCATAAAACCCCAACAAGCTCAAAGGTTCAAGAAACCACAACTTATCAATAATTCTAATTGGAGGGAAATAATTCACTTATTGGTTCTCTTCGGAGGTTGACAACCCTAGCTCTGACGTCAGAAAATATTGAAAAACCATAGCACAAGCTCCTTGAGTGTGTAGAGTATCCTTCAAAATGTTGAATTATGCCTTCAAGATAGGTATTAATAATTATGCAACTTCCTACTTTGGTAGCTCAACATCCTTTTAGCTATTAAGGCTCACTCGTGTGAACCAGAACAGCTCACTTGCCCTCAAATTGAGTTTTGAATGCCAGTCATTGACCACATGGGCTTGTTAACTGATGGACAACCCAACTTTAGCTAGCTTGATTTGAAAAATATGACTATACATAGCTGCAATATTCACCAAATGACAGAAAGCCACATGGACCCACTTGCTAGTGGTATGCGAGCTCCACCATTTCTTTGTCACTGCAACGAGGATCCACGTATCTTCTACCCCTTTCCCTCATGAGTCATAACTCGTGTACAATTTTCATCAACGAGGAGATGGGGAAAGGCTGAGATTAAATATCTTGGCTTCAACATACACACCTCTTAATTCAAAACCATTTCCCACAGCTTTATTCTTCTTGCACCATCCACAGCCTAGATTAAAAGATCTTTAAACACGTGCAATATATCTGCCTTAGTAGTGCACAATTTATTCTCCATGCCCCATGTTGAAATACTTAATTAATACTCGCCCTTGCTCCAATGATTTCATTCTCTCTAGGTTATTTCGCATGGCAATCACCTACCTCCCCATTGGAAAGCTGTCAATATGGACCGTGAGACCCATATGAGATAGTGAGGAGTGGTCAAGATTGATCCATGTAACTCGCTATCGACTGTTGATTCACTTAAAAGCTCTATGATTTTGACCACTTGAAACCACTAGGCCCATTGTTGGACAAGACATGTGGCAACTGCCTGTAAGCTCGTGTGATTATTCTAATGGGAAAGAAAAATAAATGGGCACATGGGGAATGGTCCAAATGTGGCCACATCATTCAACGACCATCGGTTATTTCCTCTGAAAACCACCTACACGCCTTAAGAAGGACATCGGGCCCACTAATGTACAAGACACATGGCTTATGCCTATGAGCCCATGAGAATAAAATAATAGATAATTAAATGGAACAAGCGTGCGGGGACGAGTGGTGATTCATTTGTATAAATCGAATGGTAATCACATATCCTCATATTTGTGCATGCTGAAATTGTTAATCTTAAAAGAGGGACCCAACTGGGTCGACGAGACCACACCCATGAAATAAATGACTTAAGGCTCAAAATAATTTTAGTAGGAAATATCTAGCCCGACTTAGGAATAATTAAAATAATGGCCCAACACATGACAACTGATAAAACAAGACCAACGGGTCGGTTATTCCATGGGTTTCGATGGCACAAGATATGACTTAAATGACTGAGAATCGACAACAAGGGGTCAACAAAGAATTAAAACCTTAGTGAGGATACAAACTCAAAGGGTTTTTCAAGTAAGAATTTAAGTAAACTAAAACCCTTAAACAGTGACAAGAGATAAAACCATAAGCTCTCATATACAATTTCAAGCCAAAAATAAGCAAGAATTGGAGATGAAACATGAAAAATTTAGGGGTTCCATCAAGGTTCAAGGTAACGACGAGGGTGGAAGCCACAAGGAAGGGTGCCCTATACGATTTTTAGTTAAACAAAGGCCCTGGGGAGACAGCCTTCCGATAGTAGTGGCCCATAAAAGCAAACCCGCGATGGCATCTTTCCTTTGCAATTTTGACATTTGGGTTTAATTTTGGTAACAAGGGTGGGGTCTACAAAGCAAGAAGCCATTTGAATGTGGCCACTAGGAAACAACCATGGAAGGATGGTTTTCTGGTGACAGCACCCTGCAGAGGCAAATCCGCAAGTGTTTCTTGGCTTAAGGATTTCATTGTTTTGTTTAAGTTTGAAGGTGAATGGAGGGTTCGCATGGCCAGTAACCTTGAGGGCTTCACCATGAGAAGCAACGACGATGGAGCATAGTTCCACATGAGGGTCCTCGAGGGATTTGTTTCATCTATGATAATCATCTCCATTTTTTACAGTGTTTTAAGGGCATAGCCAAAGGGCACGGGGGCAGTTGTTAGCTTTGTTAATTCAAACACAATTTTTAGGGTGGGTTTCCCAATTGGAAACATGGTGAAGAGCATTTGAGGGTTTCAAAAGCGAGTCTTTGTCATTGTTCTTTAAACTTAAATTCATGAACTTCTTGCAATTTTTAAACCCTAACCAATTACTTATTGATGGTGCTGAAATAACAAACAATGAGAGATTTAACACATACCTCAGCCGCATGTATGGATGAAATAATTACCGATGGAGTCTTTATATCTTTTACGCGGGAAGGGGTTTTGTTTGCTCTAAAATTTTGAAAACTCTAGGTGAAAATGACAATCCGTCAGTGGGAGATTTATAAGAAAACCCCCATTAATGAAAGCATTTATTGCAAGTACGAAGGGAGCATGGGTTGGTGAGGTTGCAGAAATGCGACCTATGGAGGATGCCAAGCAAAAGGCCTAGTGGAGGAAATAGATGCAGAATCTGCATGCGAGAAGTACATTGTGGGTGGACGTGGGAGGAACAATGTAGGAAATGAAAAAGTAGAGACGAATATCCAAAAAGGGAAACCCGCAATTGCATATCTACATACGTCGAAGGACAACATGGCTTCCGAAGGATAGAAACCCACAAGTAAATTTATGCAATAGCCCAGAAATTTATGAAACTTGGGTAAGTGACTTTGGCCAAGATAGATTTGGAAAATTTAAGGCTCGTGACCAACTTAAGCTCAAAATAGGTTCGCAAAAACTGAGGCAAAGGAAAACTGACCCAACAAAAGAGAAACAAAAAGAGGGGGGTCCTCGGTCTAAATGGGGTGTGTGTGCAATAGGCACAACACTTACTTTGCAAACTGGGTGTAGGATTGCATTCAAATGCCTCACCAGATTCCAAATACCAGCTCAATGGAAATTTATCATGTGGTAGGTAGTGAAATCGTGTCACTAAGCATATTTGAAAGGCCCTTGATATATTTGAAAGATTCAAATGCTAAATATGTCAGATTACAAATGCCACAAATTGTTTGGAAAAACTTCATGTCTTCTCAAGGATTTGCATAAATGAATCATTGTCTTCCACCAAATCATGTAGCCTCTAAATGCAAATTAAAGCCTCACAAACAAGGGTGTAAATTAGGTGATGGTGCATGGGCTCGGTATGTCTAGTGTGTGAGGCACAACACCTCTTAGTGGTGTCCAAACACCTATGCCTAGTGTCAAAAAGAATCTTGCTTTCATAATGCATCTAGAGATTAGGGCACAGATACCCGCAAATGATTATGGTGCGGCCTCAAAAAGAGAATGACGCACTGAAAGCACCCACAAATAGCTCTAAAGATGTAATGTGTAGGTGTTCAAAAATTACAAAATGTCCCACTACTTTTCTTGCCCCTACTACACATCAACCTACAAATTTAGCCATAATTTGTCAATTCATGTTGTTAAATGGTCGTGTGAGCTCTCAAGACTAACAATAGAAATGTGGTGCCTCAAACCCTTCCTACAAAGTGTTAACACCTAGTAATGGAGATCAAACTAAATACAACAATTTTTTTCAACTAAAAGTTTGAAACTACCCCCTACACTCTGATACCATATAAGAATTAGAAAAATCTAGGAGATAAAAAGCAAGTACAAATGAAAAATTTAACAATTGTATTTAGATGACCCAAATTACATTGAGTACAAAACCTTGCATATATAGGCAAGAATGAGGCAAGATTGACAAGTGCACCAAGTTGTGGCACAAATGAGTAGACAAGTGTCTTGTAGGTGTCAACCTTAGGAAAACTTGGAGTGTGCAAACCAACAACCTCTATGAGCAAGTCATCAACCTTGATGCCAAGTGTTGAGTGACATTTGAGGTGAGATGGAAAGACTTCCAACCTCAAAAAGGTATGTGCATGAGGTTAACCAAATAATTTGGTAACCTCAAGAGGCTTAAATGTTGCACATTCAGTTAGACAAGATGTTGTCTAACCTCATCAAGTGAAGTACACTTTAGTATAGTGAATAGATAAATTATTCACACTAACAAAAACAACCTAAAGAAATTTTGTTTACATAGTGATAAATTGATAAGTTATTTTTTCTAAGCTACCTTTTACCATATCAATAACTTTCTACAATGATGCCTAGGAGAGAGGGGCCAGTAGTTGTGTAGGGTCCAATTTTTGTGATATTACTTGTGGTTATAATATCCAGTCTTGCCACATAATTATACTAGATGGCGTTAATAATTAGTCCACATGTAAATAAAAAATAACCAAATGTTGGTCAAGATGGACCCATACTTGAACACATGAGAACCTATAATGTTAAATTAAAAAAGACATAAATACATTTATTAACAAGTGAAATAAATATATTTTTTAATTTCAAATAAAACATCATAACTATCCACTGTAAATGTGTCATTTATAAAATAAAGTACTCATTTAAAATAATATTTTTGGCATAGTGAAAAATATTATTCTTATGTGTACAACTATTGGGATAACAATGTATATGCATTGGAGTATTTCATATTAATAGTTTGTCCTATCACAAATATAAATGGCGAACACAATAAATATCTTGTATTTTCCCATGAAATGTGAAGTATTATCAAAAAGTTTTAGTCTTCAACTATTGGTCCATTTGTGTTGGATATAAGATGTATTTTAAATAATAATGTGTTGTTTTTATAACAATTTTTATTTTTTTGTTCAACTATTGGTCCATTTGTTTTGGATATAGAAGTTAGATATAACAAGCTTAATGGTTACCAAAAGGAATTGTAATAATTTAAGTTGCATATAAGTTATATTTTAAATAGGAATATGATATTATGCTAACAACAAATGATTTTTTTGTTCAACTATTAGAGATACCGTGATTATATTGCGGTTGAATCTTTAAAAAGTCAATTTTAGGATACTTCTCACTAAACTTGCTGATGTGACAAGTGTGATGAGTCACACCTCCAAACTTAATTATAGATAGATAAGAGGCTAATTCACATTTCAAAAAAAAAAAAAAAAAAATGTCCCAGGATATTCCATGCAACCACTACATACTCACAAAATTAACTTGCACAACTACTACCCCTCTCCACTAAGAATTGATGTTGTAACTAGAAAAAAAACATAAAAAATAAGATCAATATTTTGAAGAATAGTCTTGTCTTACTAATGTTGGAAAGGAATTTAAGGCAAGTAGCTTCCATTAATAAGAGACGCATTGTGTCCGATTCCTACCGGTAGGATTTGTGAGTTGTTGTTTGTTTGAGAATTGCTTAACATAGTGGTAATAATTGCATATACTAAGAAATATATATCAATGTAAATGCATAGAAAAGTGAAGAATTTAGATATAAAAGTAGAAATATATATCAATGTAATTGCATAGCAATGTTCATAGAAAACTAGAAATAAGTATGAGTGTAAATGCATAGAAAAGTCAAGAATATGCATTTTTCTGTCTATAGACCACTATGGTCAATACATTACAAATGGTAGTAGATAATTATATTATTGTTTGTTGTAGTCATTAATTGTGAAATGAAAATCCTATAACATATAGAACTATTGCATATTTATTGTCCTTGTTCAAGATGTGGCAGTTATTCTCCTTGCTAAAGATGACAATCCACATGTTTTTGGACATTCCCTTCTGCAGAAAAATGTTTGAAGGTGGTTATGAGGACATTGTTTTTTATTTTATGTGATAATCTTTCAATAGATAATGTAGTATAGAAATTGAATTTTTAAATGAAGCTAAATGTTTGTGAAATACAAGTGTACCTGGATATAAGATGTATATATCATTCTTCAATAGATTGTGCATTGGTTATGAGGTTGTTTGGATTCAATTTGAAATGTCCTTTTTTGCAGAAGTCTCTTAGGATGAAGACAATTGATGATTTGTCATCAATGTATTCTTCATAGGAAATGTTTAGTAATTCGGGAAGCAAGAGTTGCATAATAGATCTATCCATTGTACATTCCATTGTTTTCTTTCTATCACTTGTCAAAATCACTTTCAAGTAGTGAGAGTAGATATATGCAACTTGTTGTTTGCATTTAATACAAAAGGCAGTTTGTTCTTGTAGTTCTCCATATGTATCAAATTTGTAGTTGCAATTTGGACAGAAAGCTTGAAATGGATTTGAAAATGCATTGGCTATTCTTATTGTTCCATAAATCTGCAAAATATAACGAAGATGTATATTATGTATTTTTTAATCATTTTCTAATAGTGTATAATTGCATAGGTGCAAATGTGATTGTGTTAAATGTTGAATACAACAAATTGCTGACATAATCAAATGCCTTAGTTACCTCAATTGTTGAATGCAACAAATTGTTGAGATACTCGAAGGCCCTCTTGTTATTCAATTTGCTGATGTATGTTGATTGAGTTGTTTGTAGAGTGTTGTATCTTGATTCTCGCCTCTTTACAATGTTTCTCAACAACATGATTGGATATTGTTCGAGGCGTATTTGTTCTTCCATTGAAGAGAAATGATGTTCCAAACTCTCGTGTATTTGTACCTGTATTGTGGATGCATGTTTTTATTTGAACATTTATGTTTAGTTAAAAATATGGTAAGCAGTAATTGATGTAAATTGCAATGAAATAAAGAATTAGAGGAATATTTAAATACCTATGCTTTGTCCATTTCTGAATGGCCATCTTTTATTTCAACAAAAAATTGGAAAGAAGTTCTTTTTGTTCCCACCACAAGTGCCGCTACAGATCCAATTGCATAGTTTTCTTCACTTGTAAGAAGTTGTCTAATTGTGCTAGTTGGTATGAATTTGTATTCATCATGCATGCACGGTATGACTTCAACTGTTGTTGTGTTTGTGAAAATCAAGATGCAGTCACAATCACCTCTGTCATAGTCTGTCTTTGGTGCAATTTGGAAATTTGTAATGCATATAGCTATTCCAGGAACTATTTTTGATTCATGTTGTTTTACAAGGACACCAATTACATTGATAGTAATTGTCATTTCACCTTTTTCATTAGTTAAATCCACACGAAGAACTTCTTTTGTATTGTTTTGTTTGTCGAGACTTGTTTTGTAGACCACAATTACATCTCCTTCAAATATATTTCCTCCCTTGTGGGAGTGAAGTTCTTCAATTGATACTATATTTTTCTTCTTGCTTTTGGATCTGCAATGTTTATATTAGTTGAATTTATTGTTTTCAAGAGTAATTTGGATAGTATAATTGAACATAGACAATGCTTTTCACCTTTTTGATATTTGTTGTATGGTTTTCTGGCTTGTTTCGGCTCTCTTGCTCGACTCCATTGTTAGCTACAAGAAATACTAATAATGTTAATATTTTTAAAAAGATACTAAGTGGATTTGAATTTGTCATTTGTTTCAATGTTTATATAAATTGGATCATGATCACTCCAATATGCTTCTGATTTGTAAATAGAACATGGTTTTGCATTTATGTTACACCAAATATGATCAATTAGTGGCTTGTTGACATGGTTTAATTTATATAACATAAAATTCATTTTAGAATTGTGCATGTGATTTGATAGCAAATTCTTTCGTCCATTATCCACTGACATATCAATGTTGAAGTCGCCTAGAATATATAAAGTTGATGTTAAATTGACAGAGGAGAATACTTGATTTGTGATTGTTATAATTTTTGTTACTGGTGTGGTGGGTCTTGCATATAGATTACATATGTTCATCTCATCACTTGGAAAATTTATTGTTATTGTTATAGCTTCTACATTTGTTGTTTTATGTTGCACTTTTTTGAAATTGATAGATTATTTCTAGTAAATGTTGTTACACCATGTATGTGATTTGTTGAGAAATGATTAAAATTTTGGAATTCATTATTATGTTTTGATAGTTGCATATGTGTTTCTTGTAGACAAATAATATCAGTTGACATCATTTCATGGTCACTAAGCATGTCTTCGATATGTACAAGCAGGTTATGAGTATTGAATGTGGTTAGTAGTAATTGTTTGTCACTAATGCTTTGGAGATGGTGATTTTCAAACTCCCAAATTGATGTTGATTGTAGGCATGACATTTCATTAATTACTTTTTTTTTCACTTTGAAATGGTTTTGTGTTAGAGGTCTTATCAAGAACAATGTGTCAATTGTTCGTGTACGTGATAGTGTTGTATATGCCAAACCATGTTTGTTTATGCCTGATGGATCAAATGCTAATGCTTGCATTGTAAGGCCTTGTGATCTGTGAATAGTACGAGCACATGCTAGTTGTATTGGAAATTGTTTTCTGATTGTCAATTTTTTTTGGTTGTATAGGTTTTTAGTAGGCTTTGCAATGCGAAGTATGGGTGTCCAACTTTTGTCTATGCACTCACTATAACATTGTGCTAGTCTTTTCGCTTGTCGATGTCCAACTTTTGAGTCAGTGAACTTGATCCAAACTATATCGAAATTAGTGTATTTTGTGTATGCTTGGAATGTTCCATCTGATCCATTGACAAGCCCATCTTCGTGTCGTAATTGCCAGCATATATTTCAACTAGCATATTAGGTTTTAAGAGTATCTGAGATGGTAGATTAATTGAACGGTCATACAACATAATTGTATTAGAGTTGTCATCATGTTCATCAATTGCATTCAATATAATTACCTCTCCTTGTGTGATGGATAACATGTTTTCATTGTGTTTTTCCACATCTTTCCTTCTGTAGAAGAGGAAGGGGAATGTTGGGTCCATTGGCGGTGAGCGCAAACATTTTTTATTTAAATACTCCAAGTCTTGAATTGTCTGGGATCCAACTCGGATTCTATTGAGTATTGAAACAAATTTCTCATCTTTTTGTCGCATTGTCGATTGCAGTGCATAGCATTTTATATTTTGTTTCCAAAAGCTATAAGGCATTAGTTTGTTTAATGTTGGAGGATTCTCAAATACTAGTGCATCTTGTACAGGTTGTACTTGGTAAAGATCACCACAAAAAATTGTATCTAGATTTCTGAAATAGCTAGTGGGGGTTTGCATTATGTCCCGTAAACGTTTGTCAATGTAACGTAGAAATCTTGAACCCACTAGAGAAATTTCATCTATCAATACCACACGGAGTTGTTGATAATGCTTTGACATAGCATCCAATATTTCAGAACTCAATGGGATGAATTCTGACTTGTTAAATGGCATGTGTAATGCTGAATGAATTGTCAATCCACCTATGTTATATGCTGCTTTTCCTGTATAAGCAAGTATCAGTCCTTTTGGTTTATTTGGATCGTTGTCAATAGATGAGTTGTATATGCGAATAAGTGTTTGATATATGGCTTTTGCGGTAAATGTTTTTCCCGTTCCAGCACCTCCTGTTAAGAACAAGTGTAATGGTGCTTTGATGTTGTTTATTTTTTTCAATGCGATGTCTTTTACAATTGCTTGTTGTTCTTTGTTTAACATTCGTCTTAATTTGTAGTACTCAGAATTGTCTATTATTTGAGGATGTTTTGCAATTTCAAATTCGTTTTGAAATATTGTATTTGTTTTGTTGATTTTTTCTGTCTCAATATCTAATTGTATATTATATTGTTCTTTCATCTGCATACGATTTTCAGTAAGGCTTTCATTTTCATCAAGATCATTGTTTGTGTTGATTTCATCTATAGCTTTTTCAATGTCGCCCCACATAGGGTTGACTTTGTAGTTGTATTTTATGTGATTTGATGTAATAATATTTTCATGATACAAATAAGCACTATGCCATGTTTGGAATCCATTTTTAAGTGATTTTTCACTTTGTGTAAATGGCACATATAGTAGTAATTGTTCTCTACAATGGTTTTCTAAGTCAATATGTTTGTTGAAGTTTACAAAACATATTATATTTGCTTTAGCTTTACTTTGTAATTTTTTGCCATCTTTTCTATAATTAGAAACGAAATCTGCAAGACAAATGTGTGATAGTGTTGTTGGTCGTGCTAGATAGTAATCTATCAACGATTTTGATGTTACGTTTTCTGAATCATCTGGTTCTTTGCTCAATTGTTTAGTTGATTTTAAGACAAATGTTCTCTCGTCCTCATTTCTTGTATCAATGAATACACATTTTCTTGAACTATAGTTTAATGGAAGTGATAAAGCAATGTGTGCTGCTTGTTGCGAAGACATTTGTTGTAAATTGAGTAATGTGTTTCCTAGTTTACTAATCATATTTATTGCATCGATACTATTTTGTTCATGATCTTTACGAATTCTTTTGAATGCATTTGTCATTGACTTGTCTACTTTTGTCATATACGAGCTACAATACATAGCCGCTGCATATGCATTCAATACAAATTGTGCGTCTGTATTTGCTTTCCATATTTCAGGCATTGTTCTAGCAAAACTATTATTCCATATGTCTGATGGTTTCCTTTTCAAAAATATTGTCGGCCTATGGATTGTAGACTTGATGGCAATTATGTATTCATCTTCACTAATATTCATTTCATCTATGAACATTTGAAATGAGATTGATTTGTCATAGTTTGCTTGTTGTAAAGTGGAAAGTATTTTTGATGCTGTTGAAATCACATTTTCGTCATTGGTTTTAGTTGGTTCCAAAATTGTAGTTTTCTTCATTGGCGGGAGCGGAAAATTATATCTACAAGTTTGTTTCTTCGACCTTCGACATTGTTTCGTGTGGTGATGTTTGTGTATTGTAGCTATATCTGGATGTAGATGTTCAGTGTTACAAGTAATGTAGTTGTCTACAAAATGTTCAATAGTTATGTTACTATCTCTTCTGTAAATTGGTGCTTGTCTAATCCACAAGAGGAAATGATCATGCTCATTTCCACGATTTTGAAATTCGGTTATGGAGAAATAATCTGAAATGGTTCCAAAAAAGGAATTGTCTGTTAATATTAATTTCTTCATTGCATTAATTCTATGCCTATAATAGCGTGCACATGTAATCGGATCTCTTCTAATCAAATGAATTCTTCCATCTTCGATTGTACTATTTGATTCTTCATGGTTGGTTGCTTTTTGATATGTACGATGTAGTTCTTCAAGTGTTTTGGTTAATGGTTCCCAATATTGTTCAACACTTGTAAATGTAACAAAAAAAGTTGGTGGTCCAAGTTGTCTTATCATCGCAAATAGATTTTTTTTTAGTTGATGCAAATAATCTAGAGATATTCTTATTTTTTTGAAATTGACATAACCAATGTCGGATTTAAGAATATTTTCTAAATTAGGTTTATGTTTCACATCTTTTGCTAGTAGCCTTCTCCCTTTTAATTGCCCCTTACGTAATCTCACCCATATTGTGGATAGCACTTGTTGTATTAGAATTTTAATGGTTTTGAAGAATAGGTTTGTAGTGTGGTAAGCAAATTTCCTATTTGAATGTTGTAATTCCCACTTTACAATTTTTTGATACGAATATCTTTTGACAATGTCCTCATCACGTGGATTGCCAAAGAACAGTGTAGGGAAATTCATCTCTTCAGCGTATTTATCTTTAAATATTCCAATTGGATTATTTCCTTCTGCTGGTGCAATTTCTATGATCTTGTCTTGCATTTCATGTATGCACTTAGATTCAGTGAAACCATGTATCAATGTTTCACTAGGTATTTCATTTTCAATATCGCTTTCAACATCGTTGTCGCTTGTATTGTTATCGCTTGTTGTGTCCTTTGCACTATCTAGTCGTAGAATTTCAATCCAGTCTTTGTTTATCTCAACATTCTCCATCTTGTATAATTTTTTGTTTGATAATTGATCCAATGCTTTCATTATCATATTTGCACGTACCATTCCTGTTTGGTATGCATTTTTATACTGCAAGCGTCTTTTAAGAGCAACAACTATTGTCGATGTTTCGTTCGTTGAACGTGGTAATGCTCGTTGTATGATATCAGAGTTAACTGGTACATTTATAATAGACCCGGTCAAACCTAATTGTGAATTTTTGTATCCTAATTGCCAAATTTGCGCAAATGCAATTCTAAGGGACACTAGTCGTTCTTCTAGTTGTGTCAACATTGCCACATATCCTAATGGATTATTTGTTCGGATGTAATTTGGAGTTGCATATTTTGGTAATTTACATTCTTTCAACGATGCTTTGCATTTGGAACAAATATAGTTTGTTGTTGTGATTTGTTTATTTGTGGACAAGCTGTAATACATTTTCATTTCTTTGTCTTTCAAAGTTGTAATGTCTTTTTTAAAATGCAACATTTGACAAATTGAACATACATATCTAGGTGTATCTTCAATTTGTTTTTTGAACAATTCAATGGCTGATTTTGAAATTCCTTTTTCCAACTTTGTACATGTTGCAATATTTTTTGAACGTATTTGTTTTTTGATTTTTCGTAGTGAGTTGACCGTATATTGTTGAATGTTTTCAATTTGATTGAATTCGATCTTGTTGTTTTTGTTGGTGTTTCTAATTAGTTTTTTAATTTGACAAAGTGATGCAGTTGAATTGATATTAGTCGAATGCAGTTGATATGATAGAAGTGGCTCAAAGTGTCCATGAAGAGGATTTGTATCATGGAAAAGGATAGAGTGTGATTCTGCATTAGATGATTCATTAAAATGCAAATATTTATGCGCCGTTCTTACTGACCAAACCTTTATTTGTATGCCTAGCCATTTGGATAGCCACTTAATACAAAATGTGTCTCCCCATAATCCAATTTCTTCATTATTTGTGGTTGGCATAGCTGATTTTCGCATTCTCCGAAAATAAGTTTCAATGTTGTCTATTTTATGCAGTACATCTAATGTATTTGGATGTAATTCATTGTTATATGACCAAGTTGCTTCTTCATCACCTTCTGAATAGCATTTTATAAAGTAATCAATTGCTCGTTGCGTAATTCAGATGAGGTGTAGCGATGATTAAGTAGAAATGCTAATGAATCAAAAAGACAATCTCCTACATTGTACTTAAATGTATTAGTTCTATATAGGCCTTCAATTCTTAGCGCATTGTCAATATTATCTACTTGAGAGCGATTTGATAGTCTATAATTTTCTACATCTACTATTTGTTTTGCTTGTTCTTGTCTATTTTCAATTTTTCTCTTCATTTTTGCAAACAAAAAATTAGAATTGTTTGGAAGTAAAATGAAGAAGTTTAATGTACCTGTTATATTTATGAAGAGAACACTTAGTCAACTTGTGCTTGTATTTAATGTGGAGAATAATATTTTTGGATGATCTTCTCTTCTTGGTTCTAGTTCTGCAATACGAAAATGTTATTGTTATTATTTGTTTGCAATGAAAATTGTTAGATTTCAATTTTATCAAAATTATATATTTTCACATTATTGTGGTAAAAGTAGTTTATAAATCTACTAATCTCTATTCGAATTCTACCATATGACTTTATGAAAATTGTTTTTTTCTCACATTCATTTCTATTGGTCTTCGTAGTAAGTAGCAGTTGCCACATGACTAATTTACTTTTGCAAGATGATGTAATGAGTAAATTAAATATCTTTATATAACTATCGAATGTCGATAACAAAATTGAAATGTATAAATTGGATTATTGACACATGTATTTTTTTAGACTCTTTCTAATTCTAATTTATGTATTTGGTAAACGTTGTATGAAATTCGCATTGCATATTTTACATATATGATTATGGAAAATGATCTGATATTAAATTTCTTACAAATAATAGAGAATCCATAGACAAAACTATTTAACCACATTGTTATTTACATAGCACAAGCTCCTAGATGGTAGACAAGATATAGGAAAACCCATTTATAGCAGAAAACTTTCCAAGTTGTAAATTATAGTTCTCATAATGTTACACTCTCTAGGTGATGAGATATGTTCCTTTTAAAAACCCTAAAAACATAAGAAAAGTAAAGGTAAACTTAATCAGAAGCATAAAATGCATAGAATTGTGTAGTTCAAAACCAGAAATGAACAATATAGCAAATTGTTCAAATTACATAGAGCTTCTGTATGGAGAAGAAACACTGACAACTTCCTCTGAAGAAATTGTATCTAAAGTGGATGTGGATACTGGAGATGTCACAGGGCCTCGAGGAGGAACATGTTTGTTTAAGTAAATCAATGCTCTAATGACCTCTAAGATCCTTGTTGAGAGATGTTGACCCAAGTGGGTAGAATGTGCATTCAAGGAATGCATGATTATGAGGTCACAGTTATTGTTCAAACCCAATTGTATAGCATTGTAAACACATGTAATTGCTTCACATTCCTTTAACATTGAGTAAGGGAATAAACCTCCCAAAGGAGCATTGCCACTTGTTTTATCATACTGCGCCACGACTTGCAGATATGGGTGTTTTTATTGTACGTATCTGTCTTTTGATTTGTCGTAGTGAATTGAGCCTACACTGTTGAATATTTTCAATTTGATTAAATTGGGGTTTATTATGTGTTTCTATATTTCTAATTAGTTTTTTTATTTGACGAAGTGATACAGTAGTATTGGCATTCGTCAAATGCATTTCATATCGTTGAAGTGGCTCAAAATGTCCATGGAGCAGAGTTCTATCATGGAAAAGGATACAATATGATTCTCCATTTGATGATTCATTGAAATGCAAATATTGTTGTGCCATTACTACTGACCAAACCTTTATTTGTATGCCTAGCCATTTGGATAGCCACTTAATACAAAATATGTCTCCCCATAACCCAATTTCTTCATTATTTGTAGTTGGCATTGCTGATTTCCGCATTCTCCGAAAATAAGTTTCAATGTTTTCTATTTGATGCAATTCATGTAACATACTAGGATCTAATTCATTGTTATATGACCAAATTGCTTGCTCATCGCATTCTGAATAGTGTTTTAAAAAGTAATCAATTGTTCCTTTACGTAATTCAGTTGATGTGTAACGATTATTAAGTAGAAATGCTAATGAATCAAAAAGACAGTCTCCTACATTGTACTTAAATGTATTACTTCTAAATAGGCCCTCAATTCTAAGTGCATCATCAATATTATATACTTGACAACGATTCAATAATTTATAATTTTCTACATCTATGATTTCTTTTGCTTTTCCTTGTATATTTTCTATTTTTCTCTTCATTTTTGTGAGGAAAAAAAGATTTGTCGACAAGTAAAGAACAGAGGTTTGATGTACCTGATATGTTTATGAAGAGAACACTTAGTAGTTGTGCTTGTATTTAATGTGTAAAATAATAGTTTGAGGATCTTCTCTTCTTGCTTCAGGGTCTGCAATACGAAAATGTCATTGTTATTAATTTTATGGAGTTCAAGTTGTAACATATTAAGTTTATTGAAATTATATATATATTTTTTATTATGCAAAAACTAGTTTGTAAATCTACTCATGTCTATTTCAAACTTAACATATGATTATATAAAAAATATCTTTTGCTCACATTCATATCTATTATTCTTCATAGTACGTAGAAGTTGTCACATGACTAATTTACTTTTGCAAGATGACATAATGAGTAAATCAAATATCTTTGTTTTAACTATGGTATGTAAACAACAAAATTGAAATCTATAGATTGAATTGTTCACACATGTATTTTGTTAGAGTAATTCTCATTAAATTTATATATTTTGTAAACCTTGTATGAAGTTTGTAATCCATATTTAACATATATGATTATGAGAAATGATATGATATTTAATCTCTTAGATATGATGGAGAATCCATATACAAAACTATTTAGGTGCATTCTTATTTAGATATCAAGTATTCACAATTTTCTACTTTAGCCTTCATAGATTGTATAAATGACATACTAAATATGATTATTGTAACTACATCTATTTATATAAATTGGATTTGTATTGTAGTGGAAATTTATATAGAATGAGACATTTGTTATTTTATAAAGATGATAAATGATATATTGCAAAATGCATTCATACTACAAAACATTTCAGACTCTAAATTATTGTTCTCACAATGTCACCCTATCTAGACGATTAGATATGCACATTTAGAAGATTCCAAAAACATAAGAAAACTATAGGTAAAGTTTATCATAAGAATACTATGCTTCAAATTGTATTGTTCAATACGAAAAACAAAAAATATATGGAATTGTGCGAACTAGATAGAGCTTCCCTATGGAGAAGAAACATTAACAACTTCCTCAGAAGAAATTGTATCTAAAGTGAATGTCGATACTGGAGATGTGGCAGGGGCTGGAGGAGGAACATGTTTCTTCATGTAAATCGATGTACAAGTAGTACCAACTTCATACAAATTACTAATATCATAATTGATATTGTTTTGCTCGTTTCTCTCAAGACTGTCAACTACAAATCGAGAATCTATCAAGAATGGGAATGTATCTTGACTTTCAATTTCTTTGGGAAAATTCAATTTCTCAGTATTCATCATTGAAGTCATATCATTTTTGGAACAACTAACTAGAATAGGGCTATCAGTAGAGCTAATATTGGGCTCGAAGCATGGCAATGAAGATGAACTTACAAAATTGGGATTTTGACAAAAGATATCAAAATTGACAGATTCAAATGTACTTGGAAAATGCATGCCAAAGTTTGTAATAGAATTATCAAAGATATAGTCTTGCAATGGTATTCTAGTATCAATATTGGTACTACAGATGACACTAATATCTTTTGGATCAGAAATAGGAAGATCTAATTTGTTGTAATGAAGGTCAAGAAGGGATTGATTGTCATCCATCATATTTGGAAAACATTGTATATCATTAACAATGTTCTCTTGAGAAATATTGTTATCAGTCATGGGATCTGATCCTACTTCTTCTATTCTTAAACTGCTTGAGCTCTTCTGAAGCAAAGTTTGTTTCAAAAATTTACTGGATTGTGATAGGTCTCCTGGGTTTGAATTGGTATAGTTGAAATTTGTGATTGCCTTATTTCCTTTAATGGATATTGCAGCCATATCATAAGCATAGGCAGCTTGTTCAGCAGTTACAAAACTTCCCAGCCATTGTCATTTTTTCAATTTATTATTCCAAATTTCTGCAACATAGCTGCCCCAAGGACGGTGCCTAACACCTCTATATGACCTAATTTTTACAAATTGTTTAGACTCAACATAACTCAAACATAGCTCTTTGTTTTCCTCTACTTTCTCTTTGCATCGATCAGATGCACACTGTTTTCCAAATATATTCTTTGAGTTCTTTTTTTTATTCTCGATTCAGGTTCACATAATTCAGGAGCAGGTTCCTTTGACAAGTCGCTAGATGGTTTAGAATCGATATAGAGGAAATTGGTGATTGCATTATTTCCTGCAATTGCAATTGCAGCTTTATCATAAGCATGGGCTGCTTCTTCTGCACTGCCAAAAGTTCCAAGCCATTGTTGCTTCTTTAAGTTGGGGTTATAGATTTCTGCACCATAACTACCCGATCTTTTTCTGACACCTTTGTATCTTTTCTCCATTGCTTCGTTTAATTTTCTAAAGCACAATTGACACTTTGTCAAAACATTTTCCTATCCAACATATATGCATTTCTAATGTTGTATCAAGTGCAAATTGAAATTTATTAATGCAAATTTGATAACAAAGAATTACGTATAGGAAACACAACATAGATCAGAATAGAATAAATTCACAACTTATTTATTTATCTAAAAGTCTTTAGCATATTCATAGAGTAACTGTATTTTATTTCTAAGAAATAGTCAAATGCCAAATATATAAAATATGAGTAATACACTTGCTACAGCTAATATTATAAAATGAGATGTTTTTTTTACTAAGATGAGCAATGCAAAGAGGATCAACATTTCTGTTATCAAAATTGCAAATCCCATTAACATCATCTTGTCATAGCCATTGTCAACATTTGTATTCCTTTTGCATAATTTGCTCATTCTGTTGTCTTGATGTCCTTTAGCTGCAAAAGATGATGGTTTTAAATATGCATTCTAATGACAAATTGCTTTCTCAAAAATGAGAAATTTTCACAATTCCAATGACATAACTCCTAGATTTTTTTTGTCAAAACAAAGAAATCTTAGGAAATTAAAAAATTTCAACTATGGCCCACATTGAAATCTCATGTGAAAATGCCTTTGATGATGATTAAATACACTGAAAAGGCTACACATGAACCTTTGCTTTATATGATTTTTGGGAGTATCATCAACTTACTTCTTTCCATCTATGAACTACTCAGTTTAAGCTAATCATGTCGATTACAACTACAAGGGAAACCAATTTTTTCAACTCTGGTCAAGATTGAAATTTAATGAGACGATACCCTTTATATCATAGGGGTCAGTGTGTGCTTGTCTAGCCATGCTAATGCCACCTGACAACAGAGATATTGCTTTACAGTTACTCACAAAAAATGTCATTCCTAGAATTTATACAAAATTTAATGGTAGACATTTTTTGCAACTTCAGTTTCAGTTATAACATTTTTCCATTGTTGGTATTTGTCATCTTGTATTTTTGACAAAGAGGATTTTGCGCAATACCTAGATGCTTGTTAAGGTGAAAAGTTCCTAAATTAGGACATTGATGCTAACATCTTTTCCAGGTTCAAAAATTTTGAGTCCTATTGGATGTGCTTTATTCATTTTCTACTGTCGAGTGTGCTAATAGCTCTCAAGTTTGACCACAATACTATCTTTTGTTTACCTCAAGCCTTTTGATGTTCTTCAACAAAAGACACTATAGATTCATATTCTGAGAAGCATATGTATTATATTTCATGACACAATACTCTTTACAACATACTGGTCAATGTGAGCTTCTCTACCTATGATCATGGCCATTACACTTGTAAGGCAAACCAATTATTTCAAGTCTCTTGTAGATTGAAACTTCATGAAACAATACCCTTTATACCATAGTCGTCAATATGAGCTTGTGTAGCCATCATAAAGGTGCTTGACACACATATATTGCATTCTTTGTTATATTTTTCCATTCACACTAATTGTCATCTTCTATTTTTCTCGAGGACAATTTTGGCAAATACATGGATAGGTGTTGGTACTGAAATACCATTTCCTCAATATTTAATGAACTATGGTTTGCATTCTTCAAATATGTAACATCATGTTTACATATAGATACTTGCATTGGACAACTTTTATTTCAGCCAAAGCATTTTTAGTGTTAAACCATGTTGCATATACTATCAACTTCAAGAGTATAATGAAACAAAATTTAACACAAAAATGCTTTTGCCAAAACCAAACCTCTCCAATTCTACATAGTCAAAAAATCAATGATGTAAATAATGTATGCTTCATTTGGTTCCATGATAAGAATATAATTCCTAGGCTGTCAATGTTGTTCTACATTTCATGTAATGTCCATTGAACTGTCTAGTGTAGGTACCTTTGATATGCACTAGTATGATTCATTTGGTGATAGCAAATGACTCATCTATTCATTCAGCAAAAAGTGTGTGATGTGCAAGTTGATAAGATAATGACAAATCTAGAACAATCAATTTATAGTTTGAAATTTCAAGTGTATAGTATGGTGCAACATAATATATCCATGATGAATCCTAATTAAAATCATTAATTGAACTAATCTAAATATAAAAGTTGCTATCAAAAAGTAATCTTATAAACAAACAAGTCAATCTAAACACGAAGGATACATGGGTTACAAAACATGAAAATAATGAGAGCCAAATTAAAGCATTTAAAACATAGTCACATTCCAAAACCTCTATATTCTCTAAAATACTTACTCATATTGAAAAAATTACATTTGTGATTGTAGTTGTATTATATAAGAATATTGAATGAGTACAAAGATGCATATAGTAAAAAATGTTTGAAAAATATTACACTTATTTTTTTATAGGTTTTGTTCATTATTGTTGAGTAGGAAATGTTAAGATAGTTAAAATGTGAAACCCTACTAGAGGATTATTAAAAAGTGACACTTATTTTTTTATAGGTTTGTTAGTTACATGTTGATGATTCAGAGTCAAGAGTGTCAAATGTTTTTCTTTGGTTTTGTACTTAGAGGCCTATCATATTGATCACTACTAGAGGATAATTAAAAAGTGCAACTGATAAATAAGTATATGGTAGATGTGGTTTTTTACTCTAGCTTAGTTGGATTGGCAGAGAGTGATTGAGCATTCAAATTTGTTGATTAATTGTAGAAATATATGACATAGATAGTTATTTTATGGCATGTGTTTATGCACCCTTAAAGGGACTTGATAGAGTAAAAATAGTTCACGCCTTCACTAGCTATGTCACTTGTATCTTTTCGGTCAAAAGATTGATCTAACTTTGATGATTTGGGAGAAAAAATACAATAGAAAAGTAGCAAAGAGAACATACATCAGGATCACGCAGATTTCTAAACTTTCTTAAGTTAAAATGAAAATCTACTACCAAGTTTTCAAATGACCATCAACTTAATATTGTATACCCAACTAGGAAGTCTCATACACCAAGTTGGATTGCTGGCTAGGCTGTGATCTTTCCAGCTACACACAATGACTACCCATATACCCCATATCTCTTCATTATGTGACTTGTGTTGTAGATTTAGTGTGTTGGCCTTAGATATTTGCAAATAATTTCAATATTCAAAAACAAATAAATAATCTGCACATCCAAAACTTCATAAACCCAGTGCAGAACAATAAAATATGTGTGCATTAAAAATCCATCAAATAGGCAAAAGCAAACCTTAACAATGACGCTGAAATAGTCACTAATAGTATAGCAAGCAACTAAAATTGCAGCTTTAATCACTGAATTCTGAAATGGTCCAAAAAGATGGATTCAAAAAGGTCCTACAAGAACAAAAACCACAGAATCTGATTTGGATTCAAAAACCAAAGAAGGAACATGGAGTATTGTGAAGAAATTTTCATTAATTTGTTGGATGGCTGACAGACCAATCTTCTCATGTTGTGTCTGCTCCTCACTTCATTCAATGAAAATTTGATGGTTATAGTACAACGGTCCAAGGCTTTTTAGGCTAGTTTATTCAATTCCCAAGGGCTTCGAAATGATCATATTGTGTTGCAACCTTAAAATATTAGAGAAATTAGAGGCCGTTTGGTGACAGAGAGCACCAAATTGATCTTTATTTGGGTATTGGGAAAATGAGGAATAGAGGTAGACTTGGAAATGTATGGTGGTGAAGAGTCAAGTTTATGTTGTAGGAAGCACCCAACACAAGCCTTTGGTAAAAAATCTTTTGGATTGAAAGAAGAAAGAAGAAGCCTGCCTCAATCTCGTTGTTTGAGGTGACTTCTTGTGTGTGAGATGAAGCAGTAATGTTGGCAGCTTGGAGAGCCAGATTTGAGATTAACCATACTATACAGTTATTAACTACTACTAATCATTATTTGGTTTTGAATAAACAAACGTACAGCTGAGAACTTATGTTTTATAATACTAAACATCATTAAAATCTATTTACATGTTTGAAAATGAAAATCTTTCCAGATATTCTGAGAAATCCAAAGAAATACAATAGCCATTCAATAAAATATTCTTTATAAATCTGCAAACATTAAAACAATTTTGAATCTCAAAACAATAAAACAAATATGAGGAAAAGAATGCACCTGTTTAAAATATTGATTCAACTTATTTTCTTTGTCGAACACTGCAAAGCACTTTAGAAACTCCCAGTTTTTTTCCCACACATTCAAAATTTGCGAACTCATAAGATGTATTTATAAAGCCTTAGATTTTTTTTTGATAACTATGGCAATAAATGAAGATTTGAAGAAAATCTTATTATTGATTTTTTTATCAAAAAACAATCTTCATACAATCATATTGTTGACCATTAGCTGCAATAATGCAGTCAATAGCCTCCATAGTCAATTGCAACAGTACAAAGCACTACCCACTACACCACTCTTCCACATTGAATGCTCTTAAATCCATGTTGTACACTAATAGGTACAATTATTCGTTGATTTCTATGTCACTATCTTAAAGTCTCTTCACCAACCGAATAATATGTCAAAAACAAGTTGTCGTGTTTTCATTGTTTTAATTCTAATGTTGGGCTGCACAAAAATTATATTGTTCTCAAACAAAAGAAAAACACTATGCATGAACAGGAAGTTGTATTGTTCTCATTATTGTTATTCTAAAGTTGGGGTGCAAAAAAATTATTTCGATGCCAAACCATAAAAATGCACTATGCAGGAATAGTGTTGAAATCCGAATAGATGACAAAACCATACAATATTAAAATTGATTACATCATCCAAAATATGACTGTAGTAGTTTTCAAGAGGATAAAATACATTCAACAATTGTTTGAAAATGAATTCATGTCAAGTAGTGCAAAGGCAAAGTTTTTGTTTTTTAAGGGTTGATATCTATTTATTCTTGCTATTTTTCAATATTTTCTTTTTAAAATCTGCAAACATTAAAACAATTTTCAATCTCAAAACAATAAAACAAATCTGAGGAAAAGAATGCACCTGTTTAAAATATTGATTCAGCTTATTTTCTTTGTCGAACACTGCAAAGCACTTTAGAAACTCCCAGTTTTTTTCCCACACATTTGGAATTTGCGAACTCATAAGATGTATTTATAAAGCCTTAGATTTTTTTTGATAACTATGGCAATAAATGAAGATTTGAAAAAAATCTTATTATTGATTTTTTTATCAAAAAACAATCTTCATACAATCATATTGTCGACCATCAACTGCAATAATGCAGTCAATAGCCTCCATAGTCAATTGGAATAGTACAAAGCACTACCCACTACACCACTCTTCCACATTGAATGCTCTTAAATCCATGTTGTACACTAATAGGTACAATTATTCGTTGATTTCTATGTCACTATCTTAAAGTCTCTTCACCAACCGAATAATATGTCAAAAACAAGTTGTCATGTTTTCATTGTTTTAATTCTAATGTTGGGCTGCACAAAAATTATATTGTTCTCAAACAAAAGAAAAACACTATGCATGAACAGGAAGTTGTATTGTTCTCATTATTGTTATTCTAAAGTTGGGGTGCAAAAAAATTATTTCGATGCCAAACCATAAAAATGCACTATGCAGGAATAGTGTTGAAATCCGAATAGATGTCAAAACCATACAATATTAAAATTGATTACATCATCCACAATATATTTTACGTAGTTTCGAGGATAAATACTTCAGCGGTTGTTTGAGATCTTTTGGAAGTAGACATTTGAATTCTAATTCATGTCAAATGGTGCAAAGGAAAAGTTTCACGTTTTCTTTGAAGGGTTGGATATCTATTTATTCTTCTTGCTATTACGAGAACCCTATTTTCTTTATAAATCTTGCCAAACGTAAAACAATTGCATCGCAAAACAATAAAACAAATCTCAAGAAAAGAATGCACCTGTTTAAATATTGATTCAGCTTATTTGCTTTGTCGAACACTGCAAGACACTTTAGAAACTCCCAGTTTTTTTCCCACACATT
>VDFB02149511.1:0-29876 GCA_007258455.2 Sequoia sempervirens | reverse complement strand
AAAGCTTGGAAAAGTTTCCATCAAGTTGTGAAAGTCATTCAAAGTTTTCAAAACCCTAGGAGAAGCTTGGAGAACACCTATAGGTTGAATTTGACAGTTTCAGACCCGGATCTGAACTAGAAGCAGAAGTGCAGACCGAGAGCTACAGATTCCACTTTTGAATTTCCAAAAATCTAGAAGTGGATTGATTTTCCATTAGTGGTGAATGAGTCCCATTGTATGAGTCTAACATATATTTTTGTAGATCTAAGTACCCATTTGTTTGAAACCTATTTTGGCATTGTTCACTCGAAGCAGGACTAAGTCACCCTAGCTTGGCGTATGAATCCCAGTTGGCCTAAAAAGTAGAAATTTCAGGATTCTAGAGCTTCATTCCATCCTTCTCCAATTTTTAGGTGCACACTTTAAATCTCATAGTTTTCTATTACATTCTACTTGCATTTCTAGGTCATTTTGCATATCATAGTGTGTTTTCAAACATCTTGCATTTTCCAAGTTTTACATTAGTGGAAAACCCTTTTATTAGCTTTCAACCTTTAGGACAATCCCCTTTGAAAAAATTCAATCTCCTTTGCATTGAAATTCAATGGTTTGTTCTTGAATGAGCATTGTGAAATCGGATCCCTCTTCCTTCATTCCCCTTTTGGTGTGAACAAGGAAGTTGTGCATGTCATTTCCATTGTCCGCAGGAAGCTATTTTAGCGGGGAGTGATCCTATAATTTAGCTGCCAAGTGTCACAACTAGGCCAGAGTGGAGATATTGGGAGAGTGGAGGCTGACACACTCCATTAATAAAGTGTCCATTTGGAGTAATTTTAGAAAAGAAAAAAATGAAAGAAAAATAAAATCTAAAAAATTATAATCTTAATATTAAAATATAGTACTCCCTGCTAGGTCTAAAATCATAATCGATTAATTATCAAGGTTAGAAACCAAAAATCCCTATCCATCTATCACGAGTCTCTGAGTTGCGTAGTCCAGGATGAAAATATTAATCAATCCATCATTTATAGATGAAATTTTATGAACCCTCAGACTAAGGATATCATGGAGAGAGCATTGATAATATATTTATAATTATTAGGTTTTTCAATTGACTATTATATTTTAATAATAATTATTCCAAATGGACACCTTATTAATGGAGATGTTCATCCTCCACTCTCCCAATATCTCCACTCTGACCAAGCTATGACATAGCTTGGCAGCTAAATTATAGGATCACTCCCCGCTAAAATAGCTTCCCAATATAGCATCCTATGAGAACTAAAAATTAAGGAGTTAATGAGTACATCACTGGTTGTCTTCCTCCTAAGATGGGAAATTGGAATCCTTCCCATATTTTTTCACTTTTTATTTTTATTTTAGTGTTTTTTTGGTCCTTCCCTGGCCTTTTTGATCTAATTTTTCTCTAATCTTTCTTCTTGGTGTGTATGGATTTTTTGTTTCCAATAATTGTGACACTGATTAGCTTAAACCTAAAACAAGTCTACAAAAGTACAAGTTTAAGCTAATCCATGTCACAATTCTTGGAAATAGCAGATCCATACATACCAAGAAGAAAGATTAGAGAAAAATCAGATCAAAAGGGCTAGGGAAGGAATAAAAACACTAAAATAAAAATAAAAAGTATAGAAATATGGGAAGGATTCCAATTTACCATCTTATGAGGAAGACAACTAGTGATATACTCATTAACTCCATTAATAAGGTGTCTATTTGGCATAATTTAAGAAAAGAAAAAAAAAAGAAAAACAAAATTTAAAAAAATAAAATCTGAATATTAAAAGCTAGCACTCCCCGTTAGGTCTAAAATTAGAATTGATTAATTATTGGGGTTCTATGAAACCCAAAATCCCTATCCGTCTATCACGATTCTCTGAGTTGTGTAGTCCAGGATGAAAATCTCAATCAATCCATCGTTCATAGATGAAATTTGATGAAACCTGGGACTAAGGATATCATGGAGAGAGCAATGATATTATATTTATAATTATTAGGTCTTTGAATATGCTGTTATATTTTAATAATAATTACCAAATGGACACCTTATTAATGGAGAGTGTTAGCTTCCACTCTCCCAATATCTCCACTCTGACCAAGTTGTGACACTTGGCAGCTAAATTATAGGATCACTCTCCACTAAAAGAGCTTCCCAATACAACATCCTATGAGAATTAAAAATTAAGGATTTAATGAGTATATCACTGGTTGTCTTCCTCCTAAGATGGGAAATTGGAATCTTTACCATATTCCTACACTTTTTATTTTTATTTTAGTGTTTTTTTGGTCCTTCCCTGGCCTTTTTTATCTGGTTTTTCTCTAATATTTATGCCTAGTCTGTATGGATCTACTATTTCCAAGAATTGTGACACAAATTAGCTTAAATCTAAAACAAGTTTACAAAAGCACAAGTTTAAGCTAAGCCATGTCACAATTCTTGGAAACAAAAAATCCATACACACCAAGAAGAAAGATTAGAGAAAAATCAAATCAAAAATGCCAGGGAAGGAGAAAGAACACTAAAATAAAAAATAAAATAAAAAAGCATAGAAATATGGGAAGGATTCTAGTTTCCCATCTTAGGAGGAAGACAACCAGTGATATACTCATTAACTCCTCAAATTTTAATTCTCATAGGATGCTATATTGGGAAGCTATTTTAGTGGGGAGTGATCCTATAATTTAGTTGCCACTTGTGTCATAGTTGGGTTAGAGTGGAGATATTGTGAGAGTGGAGGTTGACAATCTCCATTAATAAGGTATCCATTTGGCATAATCTCATAAAAGAAAAACAAAATCTAAAAAATTAAAATTTGAATATTAAATGCCAACACTCCCCACTAGGTCTAAAATCATAATTAATTAATTATTGGGGTTAGAAACCAAAAATCTGTGTCTGTCTATCATGAGTCTCTGAGTTGTGAAGTCTAGGACAAAAATCTTAATCAATCGATTGTTCATAGATGAAATTTGACAAACCTTGGGACTAAGGATATCATGGAGAGAGCAATGATATTATATTTATAATTACTAGGTTTTCCAATTGGTTATTATATTTTAATAATAATTATACTAATTGGACACCTTATTAATGGAGAGTGTCAGCCTCCACTCTCATAATATCTCCACTCTGACCAAGTTGGGACAATTACAGCTAAATTATAGGATCACTCCCCGCTAAAAGAGCTTCCCAATATAGAATCCTATGAGAATTAAAAAATAAGGAGTTAATGAGTATATCACAAGTCATCTTCCTCCTCAGATGGGAAATTAGAATCCTTCCAATATTTTTGTGCTTTTTATTTTTATTTTAGTTTTTTTTTTGTCCTTCCCTATGTAACAATCCTCATGTTCACATTTTCCTTTTGTATTTCCTTGATGGATTCCAACAACTGTATATTTTGGATTTGCATTATTCGTCCTATCATTATTTTGTATTGGCACTTATGAGGTTTAATTCCAAGACTATTATGTTGTTGACATGATTATTGTTTATGTTGGATTTCATGCTTACATGATTAGATATTGTTATCGTTACATTTTTTATGATTATGGACAGGAAAGGGATGATGTTGTAACACTCATATCAAAGAGGCTTACAATATCATGACCCTCTTCATGATGATTGATGTTTCTTAGGCTATATGATATATGTATATGCACATGTACTTTGATGTGTAATCAGAGTGATGCAAGTAATGGGTATTGATTCTACCTAGATTCACAGGCCTAAGCATACTCTCATTCCCCAATGGTGGTTACTGAAGATAGTCATAGGCCAAACCTTCCCTAGCCTTGCCCACTGTACCCTGTTAGTGCAATGTTTCCATGATGTGTGTTTACCTTTGGTTACATAGTGGTAACATCTGGATTGCCTTCTAGTCTTATGTAGTTTGCTAATATTACTTGTTGAGGTATTTTCGTTATGAGCTTAATATTGGTTTTATGGTGATTTAATGATTCCTCTTTTAGATTCAATCCGGTCCGGTCCATTATTGGTCCTATGGTGATTTAAGGATTTAAATTAATTTTTTTATGTGTAATAGAGAATGTTGTATATTTAGTGATTTTAATTAATTGATTTGGAGAGCTTTAATAGTTTATTTAATTAAATTTTTTATTTCATATATTGTTTTGATAGTTTTTAAAAATGGAAATAAGTTTTGATATTGTATTGATTTAATGTGTTATTTTAAATGTGATTTTTTTTGTTTGAGGAGTTTAGTTAAAAACAAAATGGGCAGTTTTGTCATATATATTTTTTGTTTTGAACTATTCTAAAAGAAAAGAAGAGAGCCCATTGTTTTCTTGCTGCTCTATTTTGGAATCTAGTCGTGCCTTGCAAACATGGCATTTCTTCATTTCAAATTTGGGAAGAATTAAAGGTATTCTTTTATGTATTCCTTGAATTTCTGAGTTAGAAATGTATGTATGTGTTTAAAATTTGTTGGAAGCCTTGGCTGCTCTAGGTGTTGTCATGGCATATTGGTTTTGAGATTTCTTTTCAGTCCGGTCATTGCATTTTTATTGGGGAAAAGTAGAGATTTTTCTAAATCTATTCAAACCTCCTATTTAAACTCATACAAGTATGGAATTCAACTTAAAACAACATGATCTAAACTGAGTCAATGGTAGATTTAGTTTAAAGTGGCTCTCATAGTTTGCATTTTCCAATTGTTAATTTAGGGGTAGAAAAAACATTTTTTAAGCCAGCCTTCAAACCCCTATCATAAACTTTAAAAAAAATATGAAACTCAACTGGAAACACTAAAATCTCAACTAATTTGAAGTCAAAACCAAATTTTGGACACTTTCATTTTTGGTCAAAATTTGTGCTAGCTTGGTAAAACACATTTTTTAATACTGCACCTTAACCACCTGTCACAAATGCAAACTAAAGGTGGATTCCATGTAGAAATTCCTATATCTCAATTGGGTCGAAGTTATAATTCAATTATGGGCACTTTGATTTTTGGGCAAAATATGCCCTGCTAGTGTACCCTATCGCCCCATATAATCTCTTTTCTTTTTTTTATTCTCAAATTTCTTGAGAAATTTGTATTGTTAGTATTTGAAATCAGTTTGGAAGTTTTTTAATTGCATTCTTTTATCTCCAATTTGGTTTTGGTTTCCTCTTCTCAGCCTGGTAAAATTCATTTGTAAATTGGGGTAAAACAAAGCATTTTCTTACCAACTTCCAAACCCATGTCTTAAACTTAATTTTAAAAGTGGTATTCAACTAGAAATTCCAAATTATGAACTGGGTTGTGATCAAATTTCAAATCTGGACACTTTTTATATTGAGCATGTTTATGTTGCCAAAACCCTGTCATTATATGCTTGTGCACTATTTTAGTGCCCTATCATACTACTACAGAAATCTTGTAGGAAGCAATAGGAAGATGAATCTCTTATTGCAGTAGTGGAGTAGTTTTAATTATTATTAAAAGATGGAATTTGTTCTTGCTTGCTGATTTGAATATTTAAATAGGAGTTTTTACTTGAATTTTTTTATATTTGGTTTTGTATACCTAGTTTGGTTAAATGAGATGAGCTTAGGTCTAGGTAATTAGAGTGGTCTAATGGAGTGGCTCTCTACGGGCCCGGAGCCCGCAAGTGGCTGCCAGGGGAACTAGTAGCAAAGTTATAGTAAACAAGTGATAACTAAATAAAAACAATGGTGTAAAACACAAATAAGATAATGAGTCCTCGTGCATGGCCTTGAGCACTTGTAAAGGCTAATGATGCACTTGAGAAGGCCTGTCTATCTGTGGGGTGTTTATTTGGGCATGATTGAGTGTCCTCATCTGTATGAGAGGTCTACTTGATTTTGTGTGGCACCATCCCTTTGAGCACACATGATGACACTCCATCTGATCTACACTCTAATACCTAGTACCTTAGTAGTCATGAGTAGTACTTGAAATGTTATTGGATGAGCATCTCCATGTTGTGACATTGGCTTTATGCATTGTATTTCATGTTTGCTCCATGACTAATATGAGTGTTGGCCATATATTACCCTCACCTTGTTAGTTCTATTTGGGCCTTGTGACTACCTTCGAGCACAGTGGGGTGGTTTCTTATGATTCCACATGGTTGGGAGGCATTTCCACCACCATTGGGTACTGGTGTATAGTTTATTGGAGCACCAATTGGAGAGGTTCTCTCTTGTACTTATTTTATCATTTGATGTATCTTAGGCTATGCCATTGTACTCATGTATATTCCTTTATGTATATTGTACTCTCTTGAGAGAGAAGATGTAATCATATAATTTAATGAGAAAAAATGTGCTATTCTATATTTGACTTACGGTTTTTTGATGTTGGTATCAGACTCACTTGTACTATAATGATCATTATGGATTTATGTTTAAAAGTGGAAATGGGTATTAGGAAAATTTGAATTGGTGTTTAAAATGAATGTAGTTTTAGCAATGTTTCACTAGAGGGTGAATTATTCCTCTCCTTTGGGTTGTACATTTGGCCATACTTAGCCATGAATGTTGTTGATATATCGAATCGGCAACTATTTTATGTGTATGTTATCACTTCTTGTTCAAAAAAAATTTATCTTGTCCTCTTTTGGCTCTTACCCTTCAAGGTTACGTAGTGGAATGTTACATCTGGTATCAGAGCCCATGTTCACACACTAGGAGCTCTAGCATACTTGGTCCCTCTATGTTACGTTGTGTTTGGCGTGTGTGGCGTGAGCTTGTTATATTGTTTTCCATAGTCTTGTTGTTATGCTTTCATGCCTTAGTATGGTGTATAGATCGACCTTGTAATGATCTCTTTTGATGTGTTCTTTGTTTCCTTTAGGATGCCTCCTAGGGGAAGATCCAGTGGAAGAGTCAGAGGTGGAGCCACTATTCCTCATTGTAACACCCAATGTAATGTTGATCAGGGTAATTAGGGTGAGCAACAGGAGGAACAGTGTGCTGAGAACCAAGCCAAAGGGCTCAACAGTGCTAAGGTTTTAGCTCTTTTCTAGCAGATTATGGACCGATTAGGACCTCGTTAGGAGGTATCTCATGAGGAGGAGTCACTCCCCTCTCATTGGGATGGTTAGGATGTTAGAGCTAAGAATGAACATTCCCATTATTTGGTTCATTTGAGAGCCGATATTGTGAGGGATAGGGTGGATGGAGACAATATTGCTGCAGGTCACATGAGGGATCTCCTTAGAACTCATCCCCCTACTTTTGATGGTTCTGGTACAGGTATCGAGGCAGAGACTTGGTTGATCAATCTTGATCGATTCTTTACTATGCATCCTTATAGTAGAAATACTAAAGCTCGATGTGCCATTATGCATCTTAGAGGTTTTGTGTCTACATGGTGGAGACTAGAGGAGAAAAAGCTTCACCTAGACATTACTTCTATTTCTTGGGGATTATTCTTAGAGAGGTTCCATGCATGATTTCTTTTAGAATACTACCGACAAATATGTGATGACGAGTTCTATGAGCTTCGTTAGTTGACTATGATGGTAGATTAGTATGAGCACCACTTCTTTGAGCTTGAGTAGTATGATATCATTTTTAAGGATGAGTTGATGTTAGTGCAACATTTCATCAGGGGATTGAATGTTCGTGTCAGTGGTGGTTTCTATGTGTTTGAGCCAAAGTTCTTAGAGACCACCATGGAGAAGGTAAGGTTGATAGAGGAGAAATTGGATAGAGGCTTTGGTGGTCGGGCATGTGTTTAGATTGGTAGTGCTCCTCCTTTAAGATCAGTTGCTTGGGGTACATAGTCTTAGGGAGCTGGATTGTCTAGATCTTAGTCTACACCTTCTAGATCTAGTCAGCAATAGAGGCATAGGTCTACTCAGTCTCAGTGGAGTAGGCAGAGTCCTGGTACTCCATTTTCTATAGATCATCTATGTCATCATTCTCAAAGTAGGCAATAGAGTGGTCTGGCGTAGAGTTCTAGGGGTGGTGGATCCTAGCAGTTGCGTGCACTATTTTCAAGATGAGGTTTTGGTAGAAGTGGTTGTTTTGCTTGTGGGCAGCATGGTCATATAGTTGTTCATTATCCTTAGAGATCAGTAGTTGGAGGTAGTCATAGATAGGCTACTTCAAAGCCTATAGTAGGTGATGTTGGCAGATCACATAGAGTTTTTGTGGTTGTTGATAACTTTTAGGTTGAGCATCAAGGCACCGTGGTTGAGTATTCAGGTGTGTTATGTGGGATTACCACATCTATCTTGTTTGTTTCGGGAGCTTCAAATTCTTTTATTTCTCCTTCTCTTGTAGATAATTGTGGACGTGTGGTGGCAAGCCAAGTTGTTGGTTGGAAATTTGAGTTAGCTACTGGAGCCAAGGTGGTTGTAGACTCCCTTGTGCATGGTAATGTGTTGGATTTGGGGCACCTTCACTACCACAGTGGATCTTTGTGTTTCCTTTGGGGTCCTACAGGATATTTTTAGGAATGGATTGGTTGGAGACCCACCTAGCCAGTAAATATTGTTAGCGTAAGTTGGTTCAATGTGTAGATGATGTTAGAGAGTGTGTTGAGTTAGTTGGGGTCTAGAGACCCATTTCTCTTCATGTGATTTTGGCTATGTAGCTGAAGTGTGCCTTGTGGCAAGGTTTTCAGATATTTTCTATCTCAGTTAGTGATATTGTCAAGGGTGGGATTCAAGAGGTATCTCTTGACCACCATCCTCTTCTTCAGGAGTTTGCAGATGTCTTTTTGAGTGTTATTCCAGGTTTGTTTCCTAAGCATGACATTAACTTTTGTATTGATCTCATCCCTAGAGTGGAGCCTATCTATTGGGCACCATATCGTATGACTATTCAAGAGTTGAGTGAGTTGCGGTTGAAGTTAGAGGAGTTACTAGAGAAGGGTTTCATTTTTCCTAGTGTATCCCCTTAGGGAGCACATGTCATCTTTGTGAAGAAGAAGGATGGATCTCTTTACTTGTGCATTGATTATCACTAGTTGAACAAAGTGACGGTAAAGAATCATTACCCGTTGCCTCAGATAGATGATTTGTTTGATTAGATGAGGGGATGCAAGGTGTTCTCCAAGATAGATTTGAAGTCAAGATACCATCATCTTTGCATTCATGAGGCAGACATTCATCAAATGACATTTCATACACACTATGAGAATTATGAGTTCACGGTTGTCCCTTTCGGGTTGACCAATGCTCCATTAGTTTTCATGAGTTTGATGAATGGGGCATTTCACACCTATCTTGATAGTTTTTTTCTCATGTTCCTTGATGATATTTTTATTTAGTCGAGGACTATGGAGGAGCATGAAGGCCATTTTTGACAAGTGTTGCAGTGCTTGCGAGATAATCAGTGTTTGACAATTTGGCCAAGTGTGAGTTCTTCCAGACTGAGGTGAGATATATGGGCCATATCATCTCAGGAGAGGGTATCTCAGTGGATCCTTCTAAGATTCAGGCCATTGTGGATTGGCCAACACCAACGAATGTGGTTGAGGTTCACAGTTTCATGGGATTGGTAGGTTACTATCACCGATTTGTGAGAGATTTCTCTCGGGTAGCCCATCCCATCACTTCTCTTCAGAGGAAAGGGAAGAAGTTTGTGTGGTAAGATTAGTGTGAATCATCTTTTTAGGCTCTTAAGGATCAGTTGACTAGTGCACCTATCTTGGTAGTGTTAGATCCTACAGGAGATTTTGTAGTGTGCACTTATGCTTCGTTGGAGGGTGTGGGGGAAATTATTATGCAGGAGGGACGAGTGATTGTGTATGAGTCTCGTAAGCTCAAGGATCATGAGCTAAACTACCCCACCCATGATTTGGAGTTAGCAGCTATCATCCATGCATTTGTTCATTAAAGACATTTCCTCTTGGGACATCGGTTTGAGTTGCATAGTGATCATAGCAATTTGCAGTATATCTTCACTTAGCTGAATTTGAATGCTCGACAACATCATTGGATGGAGTTCCTTTGTGAGTTTGACTCCTAGGTTTGATATATCTAGGGTAAGGAGAATTTTGTTGCAGATGCCTTGAAAAGGAGGAGACATGAGATCTTAGTTTTGTCCCTTGGAGTGGATTTGCAAAACTATCTTTTGGAGTCACTTCCTAGTGATACTTGGTATTAGGAGGTGAGAGTGGAGATTGAGTCTAGGAGATTCCTTGAAGGCAAGTTTACAAGTTTCTCTCTTGAGCCTAATGGAATTTTTCAACATCTTGGTTGTATTTATGTTCTAGATTCTGGTGATCTTCGTTCCTTGGTTTTGTCGGAGGACCATTGTGCACCCTATTCAGCTCATCTTGTTGTCATGAGGATGCATGTTGATCTTTGACAGTTGTATCATTGGGAAAGTTTTTGGTGTGTTATTGTTGATTTTGTGGCTCAGTGTCTTGAGTGCCAGTGAGTGAAGGTAGAACATCAGCACTCAGTAGGACTATTGTATCCTCATTCCATCCCTGGATGGAAGTGGGATACGATATCTCTTGATTTTATAGTGGGGATACCTATGTTGTTGCATCGTCATGATGCTATTATGGTTATAGTGGACAAGTTTTCCAAGGTGGCACACTTCTCACCCATGAGATCTCCGTACACTATAGCATCTTTGGCTCGAGTGTTTATGGAGGATATTGTGTGTTTGCATGGTATTCCTTATAGGATCATTTCCAATCATGATTTGGTGTTCACTTCAGCTTTGTGGACTTCTCTTTAGCATGCTTTGGGAGCTCAACTTAATTTGAGTTCTTCATACCATCTCGATATTGACGTACAAATGGAGTGGGTTAGTCAAGTTTTAGAGGATATGCTTTGGATGTACGTTATGGATCAACAATCTCATTGGGAGGACTACTTGTACCTAGTTGAGTTTTCTTATAATAATGGGTACCACAGTTCTCTCGGTATGTCTCCCTTCCATGCCTTGTATGGTAGGCCATATCGAATGTCGTTGAGTTGGGATCACTTAGAGGACAGAGTTTTTTTAGGTCCAGAGATGCTTCAAGATATGGAGCAACAGGTAGTGCAGAACAGTTGGCTACAACTTAGGATCGATAGAGGAAGTATGCCAATTTCCATAGGTTGGATCGCCTCTTCTCGGTGGGTGACCATGTGTTTCTGAGAGTTCATCTGCGGAAGAGCCCCATCCGTTATGGGAAAGGCTAAAAAATGGCACCTCATTTTTTTTACCTTTTGAGATCCTTGAGAGGATTGGTCCAGTCACCTATCACCTTGCATTGCCACCAAGTCTATCACACATTCATGATGTTTTCCATGTTTCAGTTCTTAGATAGTATATTCCTAATGTGACCCATGTTCTTGATTGGACTACTTTGTAGGTCGAGGTAGACGGGTAGCTTTCTTTGGAGGCTGTACACATCCTTCAGTGTCGGAGGTTGACCCTCAAGGGTCAGGACATTGAGCAAGTAAGGGTCAAGTGGGATCTTGATGGTGAGTCCTCGACATCTTGGTAAGATGCGGCGAGGATGAGAGATATTTATCCATATCTTTTTGCAGGCTTCTAAGGGTAAGCCTCGTCCTAGGGAGGTAGGATGTAACAATCCCCATGTTCATATTTTTCTTTTGTATTTCCTTGATGGATTCTGACAACTATATTTTTTTTTATTTGCACAATTCATCCTAACATTATTTTGTATTGGCACCCGTGAGGTGTAATTTTGAGATTGTTATGCTATTGACATGATTATTGTTTATGATGGATTTCATCCTTACATGATTAGATGTTGCTATTGTTACTTTTGTAGGATTATGGATAAGAAAGGGATTATGTTGTAACACTCGTATCTGAGAGGCTTACGATATCATGACCCTCTTCCTGATGATTGATGTTGCTTTGGCTTTATGATATATGTATATGGACATGTACTTTGACGTGTAATCAGAGTGATGTAGGTACTAGGTATTGACTTCGCCTAGATTCACAAGACTAAGCATACTCTCATTCCCTGATGGTGGTTACTGGAGATAGTCACAGGCCAAACATTCCCTAGCCTTGCCCATTCTACCATGTTAGTGTAGTGTTTCCATGATATGTGTTTTCCCTCCAATTACCTAGTGGTAACATCTAGATTTCCTTCTAGTCTTATGTAGTTTGCCAATATTGCTTGTTGAGGTATTTTTCGTTATGAGGTTAATATCAATTTTATGGTGATTTAATGATTCCTCTTTTAGATTTCAATGTGGTCCATTATTGGTCCTATATTGATTTAAGGATTTAAATTATTATTTTTATGTGTAATAGAGAATGTTGTATATTTATTGATTTTAATTAATTGATTTGGAGAGCTTTAATAGTTTATTTAATTAAATGTTTTATTTCATATATTATTTTGAGATTTTATAAAAATGGAAATAAGTTTTGATATTGTATTGATTTAAAGTGTTATTTTAAATGTGATTTGTTTTGTTTGAGGAGTTTAGTTAAAAAGAAAATTGGCAGTTTTGTCATATATTTTTTTTGTTTTAAACCATTCTAAAAGAAAAGAAGAGAAGAAAACTAAAAACCATCTGATTGGTTTAAGAGAGAGAAACCTCATGGTTGGGAATGGAAGCTTGGTAGTAAGATATGGTTATATTAGAAGGATTTTTGTTGGAAGTGGATCTATGTGTTCAGCGTAGCATTGTTTTCTTGCTGCTCTATTTTGGAATCTAGTCATGCCTTGCAAATAGAGCACTTCAAATTTCAAATTTTGGTAGAATTAAAGGTATCCTTCTGTGTATTCCTTGAATTTCTAAGTTAGAAATTTATGTGTGTGTTTAATATTTTTTGGGAGTCTTGGCTGCTCTAGGTGTTGTCATGGTATATTGGTTTTGAGATTTCTTTTCAGTCTAGTCATTGCATTTTTATTGGGGAAAAATAGAGACTTTTCTAAACCTGTTCAAACCTCCTATTTAAACTCAAATCCAACTGTGGAATTCAACTTAATATAGCATGATCTAAATTAGGTCGATGGACGATTTAGTTTAAAGTGGCTCTCACAGTTTGCATTTTCCAACTGTTAATTTGGGGGCAGAAAAAAATGTTTTTTAACCCAGCCCTCAAACCCCTATCATAAAATTGAAAAAAAAATGAAATTCAACTGCAAACACTAAAATCTCAACTGGGTTGAAATCAAAAATGAATTCTGAACACTTTCAGTTTTGGTCAAAATTTGTGCCAACCTGGTTAAACACATTTTTAATGTTGCACCTTGACCACCAGTTACAAATGCAAACTAAAGGTGGATTCCATGTAGAAACGCCCATATCTCAACTAGTTGGGAAAAATATGCCCTGCCAGTGTATCGTGTCACCCCATATAATCTAATTTATTTTCTTTTATTCTTGAATTTCTTGAGAAATTTGTATTGCTAGTATTTAAAATCAGTTTGGAAGTTGTTTAAATACATATTTTTATCTCCAATTTGGTTTTGGTTTCCTCTTTTCAACTTGGTAAAATTCATTTGTAAATTGGAGAAAAACAGAGCATTTCCTTACCAACTTTCAAACCCATGTCTTAAACTTAATTTTAAAAGTGGTATTCAACTAGAAACACCAAATTATGAACTCGGTTGTGATCAAATTTCAGATCTGGGCACTTTTTATTTTGAGCATGTTTATGCTATCGGAACCTTGCCATTAGCATTGTTATTTATCAAGTGTTGGCATTAAATGCTTGTGCATTGTTTTAGTGCTATGTCATATTGTTGATTGTTTTCAATGAACCAATCAGATCCCCACAAATACCTATGAGTTTTCAAGACTCAATTCTCGAATACCTATAAGATAATTGGCCAGTGAATGAGATATATTACCAATTGCTTTATCTCTTGCACTTCGGGCTATGCAAAGCCCATGAGGGTGTTCCCACAATGTATATTATATAACCTCTTCAAACAATTCACGTACAAATTGCATATTCAAGTAGATACATTCTCACCCATGACTAATAAGAAGAAATTATCCAAGAAATTGGCATTTCCTTGAATGAATTATACACTTTAAGTCGAGAATATAAGACAATACAAACTACAGCAAATTAAAGATAGATCAATGATTATTTTAGAAGATTTTTCTTTAAGTTAGGTAACTTGAACCACAAGAAAGACTTAAATATATTAAGATCAGTGCCATTATCTATGGGCTAGAAGTCTAAGAAAATTGAAATATAAGGTATATTTAATTCTAAACACTCAAGATCTAAGTGACACCACTTTGCAATTCACAAATCTATAACCAAATTATAAAGACTACTTATCAAATCTAATGACCCTGCATAAGAATTCATGATTTGACTAAAGCATTTTAACTTATTCTATGAACAAAAGCTAAAACCAAAACATATATCAAAGTGTGAAATAATGACAATTAATGAAATGATCTTTGATCAAAATTTTCATTAATAATTTGTATACACAATCAAAATGGAGAGACTATAGACTTGGAAAATCTCCATTATCATTTAGATATGTTCATAAACCATACATTTAACAAAATCTGCTACCTAGACTCAAAGCATTAGATAAAGACTTAACATATTCGCTCTGCGTTTTCAATTTTCACAATTCAGCTCTAGAATTCAACAAAAGACCCGCACAAATGGCCTTGAATTCCCTTTTATAGAACAACATAGCAAAAACAAGCTTCACACCAAATGTACACATGTCACATTCTAATTGGACCGCTACAAGACATATTCCCTAATTCAATTTTATTTTCATTCTTGAAAATGGAGGGAATACATATGAGACAAAGATTATTTACATTTGTTGTAAGGAGCAACTTTTCCTTCCTAAAAGCACATGTCAAAAAGAATAATCTTCTTCATCGTATAACATCCATTTCATCAAGCAAGATGAAAAAATGATGTAGACCAAAAGTGAATTTGCATCTCAATCAGCATTCCACACCATCAATAGCTGATACTTTCTTGTGAAACGTATGTTTTATACATTGTAACTTCTAAGGCCAAACTTGTACAATACTTGACCAATTATATGTTTCACATCCATGCTTACAAACCAAATCGGCCAACCAATACTCTTTCCCATTCTTCATATTCCTCATCAAATGGCCAGTTGAAATCAATAACTTTATCTAATGTCTTCCTATATTGGGAGTACTTGGTTATTACAGAATTGGATTCCTTGTCAAAGTCCTCTAGAAAGCTCACAATAAATGTCAACTTTCCCAAAGTGTCATTAAATACAAATTAATATCAACCTCCTTACAAATTTCACTCACCTAGGAGTCTATAACCTCATCCAGCTCTTTTTTCCATACTTGCAATGGTTTCATTTTATAATTTGTTAGCAAAATATTTGGAAATGGTGACAAATCTTCCAAATCATAATGAGCTATTAATTCTCTTATCTTTTGCTCCAGTGGAGCTATGTATCCTTGAAACTTTTTCTCACTTAATTCACACACAAATGTATAGGTTGGAAGCACATGAGGATATTTATGTTCATGTTGGCCAGCTCCAACTGCTATTAACTTTAATCTCTTAGCTCTTGGGATCCACTTGTTCAATATTGGCATGGCCAAATCTTTATCCCTTTGGGACAATCCCATTACTCACATCATTAGGACATAATTGGCATGCATGCTACTCAGTCTAGCCTAGATCTTCTCATTCAGGTGCTTAAAAATAATATGAACAATTTTTTACACATTTTCATACATTGTGTCCTGAGCCCTTTCCAAGAACTTCTTAGATGTCTCAACTTGTAGAAGAAGTTGCTCCCTTGTTTGTTCATCAAATGAGCTAGGACCTGGTTTGCTCGATTCCTCTATTGAGAGTGATCTATGTCCCAAACTATATGGCACCATTGCTAAAGCCTGACCTAGAGGTGAATGTTGGGAAGATGCAATTAGAGACATTGGAGGAGGGTGACTTGAGTTGGATTAGCTCTATTCTCTTTGCATTTCTCCCCTTTGTTTATAAAATTCTAACTCAGTTTCTAATACAGCCACCTTCTATTGACTATTATCATATTCACTTAGAAGCTCTCGGTATTTATTCCTGAGATCATCCCTCTCTAGGTTGATACTTTCCATAGTTTCTTTAGTAAACCTAGAAACATTAACATCCATGTCAACTGCCTCCAAAGTTAGGGTATCAGTAACTCTCTTCACAAGAAATTGTCCATTGAAATCTGATGGCTCTGCAAGTACTGGTTTCCTGGATCCCATAGATAGTGACCATATTGCCAATGCATCCCAATCCTCACTAAATGTTGAACCCAAAAGTGCCATTTCTAGCACTTCTTCCATTTGCACCAGAGGCCTTTCATCCCTCCTTATGGCATCTAGGACAATAGCATCAGCAATGTTCCATTCTGGTGGTAGTAGCACACCACTCTTCATTACAAGCTCCCTGCCATCCTCGGCATTAATCTTTTGAAATTATTCCTTCATAATACTTCTCACATTTGCCTGGATGACACTTTTAGGAAACTTTGGATGCAAAATCCTTTTAGTGGCTACTTTCTCTACATATTCTAAAACTTTGTATTTCCACCAGAAATCTTTGAATGCAGATGTTTCAATAAAGGAATCATCTTCCATAAACTCCTTACAAGCTTCTACTCTCAAGTCATATGTAGTATTTAGACCACTGATGTCAAGCTTTCCCAATTTGAGACTGCTATGTCCTGAACTTGAGGCAATTTCCCCTTCAAGAGGAGGCATTCCTAGCTGCATATCCTCAGGAGTGATATAGATGTCATCCTCATCTGTATTAGAATATTCAACCACTCCTCTTACCTTAGTCCTTTGCTTCTTTAGAGGTGGCTGCTCAGGAGGGACAAGACTTTCAGGGGTGGATCAAGATCAATTACAGGAAAAGGAGCCTGTGTGGGTGGTGATGGAAGTGCATTCTCAAGAGAATCTAACTTTGGCCCTTTAGAAGTGATAGGGGTTGGAAAGCTACATTCTCCATCTATTGCTCTCTTCCTCCTGGAATAAATTCTCAATTGCTTCGGTGGCTGGTACGTAGGCCTTTCTTCCAATGTTACTTCAACATCTTCAACCACCCTTGCCTTTCCTTTATTTGTGATTTCCCATTGTTCCCTTAACATACCAACTACACTTTCAAAATTTTCCATAACATGTATGACTCTATTGAATTCACTACGTATGTTTGGCAGAGGATTATATTGGGGATCCCTCTTCAATTTTGCTTCTACCATCTTCTTATAAGCAAGGTATTTCTCTTTCCTTTCATCTTGTTCTTCGAAGCTAAAAACATTCCTATTGACATCTTTAGGATTGATGAGGTAAAAACAACCTCATCATAATAATACCATAAAGACCTATTTTATATATGCAAAATCTCTATCCTTTGCCAATTAATTAAATTTTAGGAGAAATAATTACTTAACTTTTAAAGAGAAATTGTATAAACTCCATTTCTTTTGATTTATCAAAGTATTTTTCCAATACAGATTTAATGGGTTATTTTAAGTGTTTTGTAGGATAATAATTGGTCATCAAGTTGTAGATTAAGAGCATTTATCCAGTACGTGCTCTAGAACAAGTTCAAGTTGTGCATTGGAAACATGCTCCAAATTTTTAGGGTGATGGACCAAAGATATAGTTACTCTTTAAGTCTTAATTTTTTTTATGCTTTAAGTCAAAAACTTCATGGCTCAACTTGAGCCTCTTTAATACTGTTGTAATGGGTTTTAAAGACATACAAGTTATTTGTAAATCTGTTATAGACTTTTTCAATGGTTATCTATATCATCTTAAATATAGGATTTAGTTAGAGTTTTTCTATAAAAGATGTAATCTCCATAAGCATAATATTTAGTGACAAAAGTAATGTTATGTTGTCAATATATTTTGTGAGCTTATGAATAAAGAGATTATCATATAATTTTTTTGTGTTATGAGTTATGGATAATAATTATGGTTGATGGAAGCATTTATGAATTAATTGTGGATGTGAGCTAAGAACAAACGTGAGAACCCATGAGCTGGCCACTCAAGGGGAGATAACTTAAGTAGATAAGTGTTTTCCTTTCTGTTATTTTTATTACATTGTTATTCTTTAGGGAATTATTGAGTTTGTTGTTGTGAAATCTAAGTTCTGAAGTACTCATTGTCTTTTACTTTCGTAGTTTTTCATTGTTCACTGTTAGAATCTTTGTCGAATAGGGAAGATGTTTAATGAATTGTTTATAAGTTTTTATGCTTCTATAGTTTTCCAGTTCTTTAGTTTAGTTGTTTTTGTATTCATTAACTTAGTTTTCATGTTTCTAAATTAGTTTTTCTATGCTTTTTAGTTTAAATATTTCCTGCTTTCTTTAGGATAAATTGTTTTACAGTTTCTTAGTTAGAACAGCTTTAGGTTAGAATTAATATTAGTTGCTATAAGAAGTTAGAAAATCTAGGGGAGATAGTCCAAACTTCTTCTATTGCAAATTTACTTGAACACTACCCAATTGACATATTGAATTCAATCTTCTAAAGTAATGGGATCTAACGATAGCCTATCACATTTTGGTGTCATTTCCAGGGACCCTTTAGCTTTCTTACTTGAGTGTTAATAGAAGACACCTTGAATATCTCACTGGGGCCAAGAAAAAATAAAAAAAAGAAACTTATCGGTGGCCTTTTCACCTTGGTTTAGGAAAGAGGCCTCACGGATGGTTTACCAAATGCCCAAAATACATTCCAATCATACATAGGAAGGCCCAAGGCTCAGGCGATCATTCTGTTGAAGACCAACTTGAGCCAAACCCACCTGAGGCTTTTCACTATTTTCCAAAAGATCATACAATAGAACAACCAGTTGTTGAGGAAATTGTTCTTGGGGAACGTATTCCTCTGAACATCCTTGTGAGCCGTGGGGATGAGAGGCTAAGCAGGAATGATGCCAAATGTGGAAAATAATGATCTTCCTGCCTAGAGTACGATTTCATATCCTAATTATTACGGATCGCAGGATAGTAGATACCACGATGAAAAACATGTCTCCAGCCTTCCTTCCAACCTTTTGTGGCTTGTCCTCGGAATACCCAAATCAATTTATTTTTGAATTCAAGGTCCTTTGTCAAACCTACGATTATAAAAATGATAATAAAAAATTGAAGTTGTTTCCTTCTACTTTGAAGGATTCGGCCATGCATTGGTTTATGGGACTCCCAGCCGGAAGTATAACATCTTGGGAGGAAATGGAGACGGTTTTCTTGCATAAATATTAAAGTTACTGGAGGGTAAGTGATCGTAAGGAAGAGTTGTTTAAACTCGGGAAAAATGAGGATGAGAGCCTAGAGGACTATCTTGATAGGTTTCTTTTCTTGTCTAAACACTATGGAGAAACGACTATTAGTATTGAGATTCTCAAGACTATATTTCTTAAGGGACTCAATGATGATGCAAGAAGAAGTCTTGATCTGATGGGAAAAGGTGACGTGTCTCAATTAGCCCTTGAGGACATATGTGATTTATGTCAGAATTTCTCACATACTCGTGGAGGAATCCATAAAACTAATCTTTTTAGAGGGACTAACAAAATAGGAAAGCTTTGAGAAGAAATAACAAATCTCAAAACATACATACTTTTTCAATTGAACACTATGTTGGATGGTATACAAGCAAAGACACATAACTCTGAGACTTTGTCAATCTATTGTCCTAGGTGTCAAAATAAACACCTTTTATGTGAGTGTCCTTTAGATAAGGTCAATGTTTGTCAACTTTGTGAGCAAAATCATCCTACCAATCAGTGTGAGCTTCTTACTGATCTTAAGAATACTAAGACAAAAACTGCTTAGGTTGAAGAAGAAATAAACGTGCTAAACCAACGACAAGGAGGTAATTTTTCATATGGGAAGAATTCCAATCCTGCATGGAGACCACAAAACAATTGGGTTGGTAATCAATGGACTCCATCTTGGAATAAACCATTACCTCCACAACCTAATTGGGGGACTCTATATTGGGGACCTCCTGAATGGTCAAATCAATCATGGGGAACTCAAAAATGGCCAAATCAGTCACAAAAACAATGGTACCCCCAACATACTACTCCCCAATGGAACCAAGGATAGAATCAGTTTTATACTAGTCCTAGGAGGAACCAATAGCAGAATCTGTTACTGCCACCTCAGAATCCTCCTCCGAATGAGCAGATAAATCAACCTCAACTTCTGGCACAACCACTTCCCAATCCTAAGAACAATCAACAAAGTACTTTGGTATATACAACTAAACAAGATAATGTCACCGGACTTAATGCAATTCATTGTGGAAATGTTCAGTTACGTTTGGTTCGAACACTTCAGTTGCCCACAATTGAAGTAGTGGATGACCCTATTTCTCAAAATCTTGAGAAGGATACTCTATCCAATTATACTGGGCCTGTAAATAATACTAGACCTCCTTCAGCAGCAGGAGTTGCTGACATACCTCGGGAGGAGGAAGGCAGATCTGGAACAAAAATCTATGGGATACCCATACCAAGGAAGTGAAAACTCAAAGTACCATTTCTAGAGAGTTTGGAAACTAACAATTCAAAGAAGATGCTCGGAAATGACTTTGACCTCTAAAAATTTAGGTGAGTTTAGAAATCAAAACAATTGCAAATAGAGAATTGCAACTGTTGCAAGAATAAAGGGAGATTCCTAAGTTAGATCGAAGAATTGTTGATCAAATAGGCTGTATTTAAAACCCGGAAGGAAATCAAACAAAGGCCAAATACTATACATCGATGGCTATTTAGTTGACTTTTTATGCAGGAAGGAAACAGGCTCAAAAGAATAAATGATCACAGGAGTCCAGCGTCATTATTACAAATTAATGAGGTAGCAATACCTAATGCATTAGTGGACTTGAGGAGCAACTAATAATGTAATGATTTTAGTGGATGCTTAGTGGAAAAATTAGAAGTCATGGCAGTTTATGTCCCACAGCCCTACAGTCCTTACAGGATAAGGAAAGAAACTAGGCTATGCACTCATTACAAGGGTGTTATAAAAATGTTCTTATCAAGAGTTGATGGATGGGAATATCAGGTTGATTTCCAAATAATACAATCCTTCACTTAAAGATAGCTATCCAATAATCCTTGGAGAAGACCATAGTTTATTCTGTATCATGGATCAGAAACTAAATTGTAGAGAGGAGAAGGAATGACCATTTAAGCATGGTCTAGATAATCCAACATTTATTCCTATATCCTCTGCTAAGCCACTGAACATAATAAAGTTTGGGTTGATGAACCAGAAGAATCTAATGGTCAGGACAGTTTGGCCTCCTTGGCCATTGTAGTGATTAAACAACATGGAGAGGAATTAGAGGATGAGTTAGTAAATGATGTAGTGCACCTTGCTATAGAATCGAGTGAAGAGGAAATGGTGGATGTACCATAAATTTTTAGACAACCGATTGATATAAGTGGGATGGAACAAAATTATGCTACCATGGGAATGCCTTGTCCTTTGGCTAATATGATTCCTAGAATGAGCTATTTCTTTGAGTATATTACAAGATTTCATCGAATTATACCTCATAGTTGTCCTCTTAATACTTTGTTACGACTAATACATATTATCACCTCGATCTATCCAGGAACAAAGATGATTATGCTTCTATCGGGAAAAACTTTGAATGTTAATAGTTGGTTGACAAAAATACAAGAGGATAAATTATTTAATGTGTTGGTAAAAAGGTCTAAAGCTTTTTCTTGGGATGATACAGACATGAGGGGAATTCCCCCGAGTGTTTGTACACATCACATTTATATTGATCTTAATATAAGACTTGTACATCAGCCACAAAGGAGACTCAATCCTACATTAAAGGATCTTGTTAAAATTCAAATTGAGAAACTCCCCCATGCAAGATTTATTTATCCTATCTCCTATAGTAAGCGGGTTTCACCTATGGTTATTGTACCAAAGAAAAATGGAAAATGGAGAATTTGTGTGGATTATAAAGAACTCAATAAAGCCACTTTTAGAGATTATTTTCCCTTACCATTTGTTGACCAGGTTTTTGACAACTTGGCTAGAAGGAAATATTTCTCCCTTTTACATGGATTTAGTGGTTACAATCAAATTTAGGTGGCACTAGAAGACCAAGATAAGACAACGTTTACTTGTCCATGGGGCACATTTGCATACCAAGTCCTTCCTTTTGGGCTTTGTAATGCTTCGACAACTTTTCAAAGGGCCATTTTGGCTATATTTGTAGCACTTGTCAATGACTGTGTAGAGGTCTATATGGATGATTTCATAGTCTACGGGTCAACCTATGATGAAGCCCTTCAAAACATGGATAGGGTTTTACAAGTTTGTGAGGATAACCAACCGTCCCTTAGCCATGAAAAGTGTTTAATAATGGTGGAACAAGGAATAGTCTTAGGTCATCATATCTCTTCCGAAGGAATAAAGGTTGATCCCAAGAAAATTGAAGTAATTCAACAATTGACTATTCCTCAATCACAAACAGATGTTCAAAGTTTTATAGGGCATGTTGGATACTATAGAAGGTTTATAGAAAGCTTTAGTAAGATAGCAGCTCCTATGTTTTCTCTTCTCCAAAAAGATGTAGAGTATAATTGGACACTGGAGTGTCAACAATCATTTGAAATGATAAAGGAGAAGCTTGTCTCTACTCCCTTATTGCATGGACCAAATTGGAGTCTTCCCTTCCATATTTATGCTGATGCTTCTGATGATGCAATTGGAGCAGTTTTGGGGCAAGAAGATGAGGATGGGGGTAAATATGCCATATTATTTATTAGTAAAAACTTGACATCTGCTGAGAGGAATTATACAATTACAGAAAAAGAATTCTTGGTTGTGGTTCATGCCATTAAAAAGTTCCACCATTATATTATGGGGTATAAAGTTATAGTTTATACAAATCACACAGCTGTAAAATATTTAATGAATAAACCTATAGTTAATGGTCGAATAATGAGATGGATTTATTAAGCTAGCCGGGGGTTTCAAATGTGACAATAATTGACAAGCTAGGGGATTTAATGAGGTAGCAAATTTTTTGTCTCAAATCAAACAAGAAGAGGGTGACAGAGCACCTGTGCAAGATGAGTTTCTGGATGAAAATATGTTTTCCATCTCCATAAAGACCCCTTGGTTTACTGATATAGCAAATTACTTAGTTGCCTCTGAAATACCTCCAGGGTATACACTAAAACAAAAGAAGAAAATTATTCGAGAGAATGCTCTATTTAAATGGATTAATGGGATTTTATTCCATTGTGGAACTGATATGGTTTTGAGAAGATAGTGAGGGGCTGATTAAGAGCTTATATCCTGAGGGCTTGTCATGATGATCCTTCTGGGGGTCATTACTAAGCAAAAAGAACTTCTCATAAAATTTTAGGTGCTGGCTATTATTGGCCTTCAATGCATAAAGATGTTAAAAACTATGTACATCATTGTGATGAATGTCAAAGGGTAGGAAGACCAACTACTTCTACATAAATTCCTTTGCAACCTTAGGTAGCCCTTGAACCATTTGAAAAACGGGGATTAGATTTTATCGGGCCCATAGATCCTTCCTCTCAAGGGAAAGAATACATTTTAGTTTGCACTGATTATTTAACAAAATGCGCAGAAGTTCAAGCTTTACAAGTTGCCAGAGAAGAGCAGGTCGCTGGCTTTCTCTATAATAATTTTTTTCTTAGATTTGGAGCCCCCCGAACCATCGTTACAGATCAAGGACCCCAATTCATGTCCAAAGTTCTCTTGGAATTTACAAACCATTTTCAGGTAAGTCATGAGAAGTCGTCCCCATATCATCCTCAAGCAAATGGTCAAGTAGAGGTGACTAATAGGGAGTTAGAAAACATCCTGACCAAAACGGTTTCTTCAGGAAGGAAAAATTGGGCTAGGAAATTTCTTGAAGCTGTTTGGGCGTATAATACAACTTGGAAATCCAAAACTGGATTCAACCCTTATGAGATTTTTTTTGGGAAGAAACCTCTTCTCCCCATTGAGTTTGAATTGCAAAGTCTACGAACAACTATGGAACTAGGTCTAGATCTGAAATGAGCTCAAATAGAATGATTTTTATAGTTAAGTGAGTTGGATGAGCTTCGTTTGGACGTTGTCCATCAAAGTGAACTAGTTCAACATCAGAGGAAAGTATGGAATGAAAAACACATTAAGGAGAAAGAGTTCCATAGTGGTGATTGGGCCTTGTTATTCGATTCAAGATATAAAAATCATAAAGGGAAACTTTCAAGGAAAGCTCAATTTGAGTTGGGGCCATCCAAAATTTCTATTTTTTTCTCGAGAATGTACAGGTTCGAACAGGAAACCTATTAATGGTGATCTACGAACCCTCTTAGATAATGGCCATCGCCTACATATCTACCATAAGCCTCTTAATAAAGAAAAATTTACAAAATTGGTAGAACTACAGGGAGAGATCCAATGTATTGACTATGCCAAGGCAAAGTCCGACCCAATAAGAGTCGTATAAAAATAATAATAATAATAATAATAAATAAATAAATAAATAAATAATAATATATATATTATGGAAAATTGTAATAAAAAGACTTGTGTACCAATTTTTTTCAAAGAATTTATCATAATATCTATTTTTGGACTTAACTATGTGTGTTTTCATTTTGCAGAACTTATTATAAGGAAGAAGACAACTTCTAGAGCATCTTTCAATGATGCTCCAGAACTTGTTGGTTCACATGCTTGATGCTCCAGAACTTGACAGTTCACATACTTGATGCTTTGGAACTTGCTCTTCAACCTATCATGCTAAAAAAAAAGGGTTGTTTTGCAGAATGATTTATCCTCTTGAAGTTATAGTTCATTCATTTCCACCATTTTTCTTCTCTCTGGCTACATCTTTCGACGATGCTCTAGAATCTTCATTCGGTTGCTTCTCCGACTGCATCTTTCGACGATGCTCTAGAATCTTCATTTGGTTGTTGCTCTAGTTGCATCTTTCGATGATGCTTTGGAACCTTCATTCAATCACCATTCTAGTTTCGTCTTTCTCTGATGCTCTGAAACTTACTCACCTTCTTTGTTTCGAGCACGTACTTTCATGTTCTCTGAAACTTGCTTGCTAGTTTTGAGCGTGTAATTTCCTACATGCTTTGGAACTTATTCATCATTTCACTTTGCTGCTCCTTTTCATAGAATTTCAACTTTCTTCGATGTTTTGATTATCATATATCGATTCACACGCCTTCTTTCTTTTTGTTTTTCGCTATGATAAATAAAAGAAACCTGCCATGACAGTCTATCTTCATTAATGCTTTCATCATTCACAAAGCTTCCCCACTCATGTCATAATAAATAAGTCGTCATCTCCACCAATACCATTGCGTCACCCTGTCAAGTCTGTAAAGGTATGCGATCTTCAAGCGATCACAGAATATAAGTAAGTACAAAATCTTGCTTTAAATAAGTAGTTATTTTTGAATAAAATATAATTAATTGGCATGAGTTTCCCTTCCCAATTTAGTAAATTGAGCCACTTGGTGATTAATTGCTAAGTATGGTACTCTTTTTGCATCCCTTCATGCAAATTAGCATTATTACATTACACAGTAAGCTTTGGGAAAAGGTAAAATAAATAATCACAGCTTGATCATATTTTCAAAAATAATTGTGCACAAGTTTTGGCATTATTGAAATTTTCAGCAGGTGGTAGAGACAAGACAGAAAATGGGTGGTACAAAGAAGAAATTTGAGTCAGCTTCTGCAGAAAAATTGTTGGGGTTAAGTAACATTTTGGGTTGTTTGAGGAAGTTGGTTGGTTGATTTTATCAAAAGTTTGAAGGATATAATGAAAATTTGGTGAACGCATTCACAGAAAATTACTCTAATGGTCAGGTGACACTGCATGGGAAGCGTTTTAAGGTGAGCCCAAAAATTATCTCTTCTCTTTTAGGGTTAGAAAATTCTGGCATTAGAATATCAGAAACAACACAAATAACATATCAGAAATTATCAGAATTGTTTCTTAGACAAGGGGACCCTCACCCATGATAGTTATCAGTACTAGGGGACAAAATAAGGGGTTTCAACAAGCTTCTATATTAGAACCCTGGGGAATTGCAGTTGCATGGATTATTAAGTATTTTACTTGTGAAGGCCAACTTACTACTATTGTAGGACCTGCATTCTGCATGTTAATACATTTGCGGCATGGGAAAGAAAACTCTGCTCTTAGGGTTAATTTGCCTCACTTTTTGAATGATTCTGTTAATTCTTTGATAGAAAGATATAAAATTGGTTCAGGGCCATTAAAGCATCATGGGTTAATTCAATTAATTTGCAAATATCATTTTCGTAACAAACCTAGAAGCAAATGGGAAATTTTTTTGGGGAAGTTTGACAAGCCTATGCTAGGAAGGAAATTAGAACTAGGAGAATCTTCAAAACAAGTTGCTTCACCTTCCCTCTGAGGACCCTAAGGCTCCTGAAACCCAAATTCCCACCATTCCTGGTGAGGAAGTACTAGAATTTAAAAATGAGGAGTTTGAAACCCCAAGCCAGTCAAAAGATGTTGAGATAATAAATCCAAATGTAGACAATAATCCTATTAAGAAGAGGAAACGAAGGACAGTTCTTCCTTATCAAAATGCTCCAACAATTTTAACTTATCAAGATACTCCTCCTTTAAGGAGAAGCAAAATATTATCCTCTAAATCTACAAGAACCCCAGTGTAGAGTAGAGGGAATAAATTAAAATCCAAAAAGCAAAAGAAACCCTTGGAAACTGATGAACAGATTCACCAATCCTCAGAGAAAGAAATTTTTGTTGAAGAAATACTTTCTCATTTAGTGTCTGAAGAAGAAGCCCTTGACCAAGAAAAATAGAAAATAGAGAAGGGACAATCTCCACCTCCTGTGGAGGTTGATGATAGTGTGTTAGGAAATTTGTCTCTTGTTATCAATAAAGTTGTTGAAATGGTTGAAACTGAAAACATTAATGCAGAATTGGAAAAGTTGAAACTAGAAATTGAAGAGCTAAGAAGTCAGTTGCACAAAAATAAGGAACATATGGAATTGCAACAAGAAGAAATAATGGTATACATGGTTGTAATAAGTAAAAGGGATCATGAAATTCATGATTTAAAATTGCAGGTACAAGAAAAAGATACATTCATTAGTGAATTGCAAATACAAATTTAGATTTGTAATTAGGAAAATAGGGTACACAAAGATGGTTTAAATAAAGAAATTCAAGATTTAAAAGAAAATTTTATGCTTATGTTTTCAGCCTTTGAGGAAGAGAAGAAAAGACAGAAAGAAGAATTAAATGCTTCTCTTAGTAGAATTGTGGAATTAGAGCAAGATTTGTAGGAAAGCACAAGTAAACCAACGATGGAATCCAAAGAAGTTCAAACCGAACTAATGGTAACTGAATGGTTCCAAATTCAGATTCCTCCATTATTAATGAAATGGATGGAATGGTGCTATTTCCTAAGGAATGCACATATTGAAAATAACAGATTAAAAATGGAAATGGTGTTGTTAAAATAAGCATTTCATAAAGCCTATAGGGGAAAACAAGATGCATGTTAGATAGCAGAATTTCTTTTATCTTGTAGAAGACCATCAAGATTGTATTCAATGTTTTTAAATGAACAATGCTTTAGATGGAAATTGCTCAAAATTTATAATGACTACCCTCATGAACCTAATGACAAAGAATTTGTTAAGATATTTGCAGACTCAAAGCCTGAAGATCAAGACATGCTCTGTGAATTCTTTACTCATGATCTTCTCTTAGAAAAGCATATTGATTTCTTTATTAATCTTTTTGTGGGAGAAGTGAAATTGAGATTTTTGTTGTCTACTATGCGGAATCAAATGCATTGGCAAGAACATAACAAGGAATATGCCCAAGTAGAGAAAAGCGTGGGACTTCAAATGAGATCTCCCAATAGTAGACCTATAGCTTTCAAGAAAACATTTGTAGCTCTTCTATTGGATGAGAAAATGAAGGGAAGATATGATGAAAGCCTTCGAATATGTTACAATCATTTCATGGATCAGGGTCAAAAATTAATTGGTAAAGCCTAGCATGCTTGTGAAGAAAGATATACTCCATTACCTGTATATTTAAAGAAAAGAGAGGTGATTTCCCCTCTTAGCATCAGATGGTCTTTTAGAAGGGCAGATGCCTTAGCTAAAATCTTGGAAGATCTTAGAACAAAGTGGATGGGAATGAGGTATAGACCTCCCTTGTTGCTATATCCAACCCCTGCTTTTCATGTTAATATAGATCAAGATGATAGAGTTTTCAGTGAATGGAAAGGGGGAGTTGCTTTTCATAAAGGCTTCCACCATGTACCTGTAAACTTTGATGTAATAGCAAGGGATCTGTATGACATTAGTGCAAAATATGAAGAGTGGAACAGAGGACATAGTTATAATTAAGGGGTAGGTGGACTTGCCAAGAATTAGGAAGGGGAGGAAATGATGAGGTAAAAATAACCTCATCATAATAATACCATAAAGACCTATTTCATATATGCAAAATCCCTATCCTCTACCAATTAATTAAATTTTAGGAGAAATAATTGCTTAACTTTTAAAGAGAAATTGTACAAACTTTATTTCTTTTGATTTCTTGAAGTATTTTTCCAATACATATTTAATGGGTTATTTTAAGTGTTTTGTAGGATAATAATCGATCGTCAAGTTGCAGATTAGAAGCATTCATCCAGCACGTGCTCTAGAACAGGTTGAAGGTGTGCGCTGGAAACATGCTTTGAAACTTTAGGGTGATGGACCGAAGATATAGTTACTCTTTAAGTCTTAATTTTTGTTATGCTTTAAGTCAAAAACTTCATGGCTTGACTTGAGCCTCTTTAATACTGTTGTAATGGGTTTTAAAAACATACAAGTTATTCGTAGATTTGTTATAGACATTTTCAATGGTTATCTATACCATCTGAAATATAGGATTTAGTTAGAGTTTTTCTATAAAAGACGTAATCTCCAGAAGCAAAATATACAGTGACAAAAGTAGTGTTATGCTGTCAATATATTTTTTGAGCTTATGAATAAAGAGATTGTCATATAAAATTTTTGAGTTATGAGTTATGGATAATAATTATGGTTGATAGAAGCATTTCCGAATTAATTGTGGATGTGAGCTAAGAACAAACATGATAACCCGCGAGCTGGCCACTCGAGGGGAGATAACTTAAGTAGATAAGTGTTTTCCTTTATTACATTGTTATTCTGTAGAGAATTATTGAGTTTGTTGTTGTGAAATCTAAGTTCTAAAGTACTTGTTGTCTTTCACTTCCATAGTTTTTCATTGTTAATTGTTAGAATCTTTATCGAATAGGGAGGATGTTTAATGAATTGTTTATAAGTTTTTCTGCTTCTGTAGTTTACTAGTTCTTTAGTTTAGTTGTTTCTATACTCATTAACTTAGTTGTCATGCTTTCTAAATTAGTTTTTTTTTCTATGCTTTTTAGTTTGAATATTTCCTACTTTCTTTAGGATAAATTGTTTTACAACTTCTTAGTTAGACAACCTTAGGTAGATTTAATATTAGTTGCTATAAGAAGTTAGAAAATCTAGGGGAGATAGTCCAGACTTCTTCTATTGAAAATTGCCTTGAACACTACCCGGTTGGCATACTGAATTTAATCTTCTAAAGTAATGGGATCTAAAGTAATGGGATCTAACGACAACATATGGTTTCTATATTTTCCTTTTATAGGTTTGGGCTTCATCATGATTGAAAAGGCATTCAGTTAGAGATTTAGACTCCTTTTGACCATGTACCTAAGTGACACTATAGCTGGAAACCTATAAAGTTTTCACTGGTGACCCTCTGCCATCAAACATTGAAACCACTCTCTCAAAGCCTCTGTCCTCTATTGATGCATGTAATTTTCTTCACGGCTTATAGGGGCTTGACTGTGTTATTTT
>VDFB02149510.1:0-17239 GCA_007258455.2 Sequoia sempervirens | reverse complement strand
CATTATGTGGGAACGCCACCCATGTTATGGGGAGCGACCCACCTAAAGTGGGGGCGCCACCTAACATGGGGGTAGCCCACACTTTGTGGGGAGCCTTCCATAAAGGTGGAATCCCCAAATTTAAGGAGATATTTATTATTTTTTCCTAAAATTATTAAATTTGCCACCCCAACAAAATAAATCAAGATTTATTTTGTAACAACAAATGCCCGGAAAGAATAAAATTAGGGGCTTGGAATTTTTAAAGGGGGATATTATTGTTAATTTATCTATGTAAAGGAGATTATTAAGATTTTTATGTAAAAATGGAGAGATAAGGTGGATTTTGTAAATCATTTGGTTGTTAACCAAATTGAGTAATTTTTTTGTATAAAAAAGGGGAGATTAGAGGCTTAGAGGGGCAATTGAGAATTCCTCAAGTGTTGGAGACTTAGAGCGTTTTGGGAGATTTTTGCTGTTCCTGTACGTCGGGAGAATGTTGGAATTCCGTCGTGCTTGAAGGGAAGAGCTTGCCAGCTATTGTAATGCCGAATTTTTGAAGATATCAATCGGATCGGTCTACTCTTTGGAGAGGGACCCAGAGATGCAGTCGTTTTATGATGAACTTTGTTATGAAGCTGTTTCCATTTTCTCTTTCTTGTCTCCTTCTGAATTCTGTCTTTTTCTCAATTCCATTAGTTTAATTATGTTATAGTGTTGATTTCATTTTAGTAATTTGAAGATTGGAATTGTAATTGTTATGCATTCTTTAAGCAATCGTCTTAGATCCTAAATTAGATGAAATTGGTATCAGAGCTGTGTTTTGACTAAGTATTGCAAATTCGAATGCTTACACGCTCCCAGCTTCAACAAGGAAAAGGAAAAATTGAAGAGTATAATCCAGAGATTTGAAGACGAAGAGCTCATTCACGAACATAGATGGCAGATCCAAATGATGGACAAAGTTCTGAGCTTGGTGAGAAGGAATTTCAGAAGGATTTTCTCGACATGAAGGCCATGGTCGAAGTCTTATTCTAGGAGAGGCAAGAAAAGATGCAGAGACATGAAGCTTGTGCAAGCAAAGGAAAGAAATCAGGAGATGATCCTGAGCCTCCGAAGACACCTCCCTCTTCTCCTTCTTCTCCCTCTTCTCCTTCTTCTCCTTCTTCTACTCATTCTATGCCTTTTAATCCTTTTAAGGGTGCACATAAGCCCAAAATTAAGTTGGATGTAAAATTTGACTTACCAAAATACTGTGGTGAATTAAATGCTGAAAAACTAGATGATTGGATTCAACAGGTTGAAGTCTATTGTAGAGTCCAAAACCTCATAGATGATGCTGATATGATCCAACTTGCTACTCTTCGGTTAAGGGGTACAACTCTAACTTGGTGGGAGAGTAGGACTAGAGCAGAAATCTCCCAACATGGTAAAGTCAACTTGTCCTGGACAGAATTTGTAAGTGCTCTTAAAAAGCAATTCTATCCCTTAGGCTACATGCAACATCTAATGATGAATTGGTAGATGTTTAGGCAAGGGAAAGGTCAGTCCGTTCAGGAGTACACTCATGAATTTCGTAAAAGGGCTATCACATTAGATGTTCCATTGTACACCTAGGATACTTTGTTGAAGTATATAGGAGGTCTTCATTCCTACCTTAGACATTCAATTTTGGTTTTGAATCCCAATAACCTTGACGAAGTTTGTGTCCAAGCTACCCACTTAGAGTCTAGAGGTAAGGGATCATTCATTGATAAGTTTGATAAAAATCCATCTAAGTCTAATGGAAAGTCTAAGGGTAAAGATAAAGAAAAAGATAAAGGTAAGGGAAAGAAGACAGCTACGGTGAAGAAAGAGGGTGAAAAACCCACATGTTCGCATTGCAAGAAAGAGGGGCATGATGAATCGAGGTGCTGGAAATTGCATCCGAAAGCAAGGCCAAAAAGATTTGGAGGCAATAAAGGCAAACAAAAGACTACTACTGCTATCATTCAACAGGATCTTGGATCTGATTTCGGAGATGAGACAAAGATCGTTGCTACCGAGATCCAAGGTAAAGGGAAAAGTATAATTCTCTCTTCTGATGCAAGTATTTCTAATGCAAGTACAAGTAATGCAAGTAAAGTATCCACTCCTAAAGTTGATAAACAATGGAATGAACTGTTCCACATTCGTGTGGTAACTAAACACACAAAGATTGATACACTATTTGATTCGGGCTCTCAAGTCAACTTGATTTCTGAAGAGGTTGTTAAGAAATTGAATCTAACTACTACTCCTCATCCTAAGCCCTATCCACTTGGATGGGTATGTAATGATGCACAGTTGCAAGTGACAAAACAGTGCAAATTTGTTTTTCCATCACTGCTAATTTCATTGATGAAGTAGAAGTAGATGTTGTACCTCTAGATATTTGTGGGCTTGTATTAGGGAGTCCTTATCTGTTTGATAGAAAGGAAATCTTTTATAGGGGGGAGAACAAGTATCATCTTTTTAAAGATGGGGTAGAATACATTGTACGTGCACACAAGGTCAAGACTAATCTCACACTAGTTAATGCTGGTCAAATGAAAAGGTTAGTCAACTCTAGTAAGAACTTTGTGTTAATGCTTGTAAAAGCCAAAGAAGAAGATAACTCTGAGGCATTTAAGGGGTGTGACCCAAAACACAAGGTTGAAATGGTCAAAATTGTTTCTGCTTATGATGACTTGTTTCAGGAACCAAAGGGGTTGCCACCCAAGAGGGAAATACAACATGAAATTCAACTGCAACAGGATGTGCCATTGCCTAATATCGGCTTATATCGTTTGTCCATTATGCAGAATGAGGAAATCAAGAAACAGGTTCAGGAGTTAGTGGAGAAAGGAGTTATCCGTCCTAGTACATCTCCTTGTGGTTCTCCAATTGTGTTGGTTCCAAAGAAAGATGGATCTTGGAGAATGTGCATTGACTACCGTGCCCTGAACAAGATAACGGTAAAAAATAGGTACCCTCTTCCAAGAATTGATGATTTACTTGATCAGTTGAAACATGCAGTTTATTTCACTAAATTAGATTTGCGAAGTGGTTATCATCAGATTAGAATTGCAGAAGATGACATTTGGAAAACTGCTTTCAAGACAAAATAGGGACTTTATGAATGGTTGGTTATGCCCTTCGGGCTTTGTAATGCACCTGCCACGTTCATGAGAGTCATGAACAATGTCTTTCGTCCTTTCATTGATGATTTTGTCATTGTCTATCTAGATGATATTCTTATATTTAGCAAGTCTTGGGATGATCATGTAAGTCATGTAAAGAAAATTTTTGATGTTTTAAGAAAAGAAAAACTTTATGTAAAGATGTCTAAATGTGAATTTGCAAAGACATCTCTAGTGTACTTAGGCTATGTCGTAGGGAATGGTCAATTGAAAGTAGACCCTGCAAAGGTCGAAGCTATTGTAAACTGGCCTAAGCCAAGTACTGTAACAAAAGTTAGAAGTTTCTTAGGTGCAATCTAGTACTGGAGAAAGTTCATTGCAAACTTCTCCTACATTGCATCATCCTTGCACGCATTGACAAGTACAAAGACAACTTTTCAGTGGGGAGGTCCAAAACAAAAGGCCTTCAACAGTTTGAAGGAAAAGTTAAGCACTACACCAGTTCTGGCTTTACCAGATCTACACCAACCATTTGAGATCGAGACTGATGCAAGCAGGTTTGCCATGGGAGTTGTTCTTATGCAAGGAGGTAAACCAATCTGCTACCACTCTGAAACCTTTTCAGGAGTAGTAAGTAACTATCCTACTTATGATAAAGAACTTTATGCATTAGTTCAAAGTGTTAAGAAATGGAAAAAGAAATGGAAACATTACATAATGGGGAAAGAAACTATAATCCACACTGATCACCAACCACTAAAATACTTGCAATCATAGTCTAAACTGCAGCAAAGTAGGCATTTTAGATGGATGGGATTTTTGCAATAGTTTCACTTAGTAATTAAGTACAAGAAAGGTACTCATAACAAAGTAGCAGATATGCTTTCTAGGCCTCCTGTTATGAATACTTTGATCATCCTTAAAGGTAGTTCCATGGTGCATGAAAGCTTTCAGGAACAATATGCTAATGATGAAAACCTTAAGGATATTTATTCAGATTTAATTGCAGGTAAACAGATAGGAGAGGAAGATTACTATGTGCAAGATAAACTTTTGTATCATTTGGGCAAGTTATGTGTTCCAAAAGATGAACAAGCACATGTAATCCGTGAAGCTCACACTTCTTTGATTGCAGGACATTTTGGGGTAAGTAAAACAGTTACTCTATTATAAAAATATTGTTATTGGCCTAAAATGTAGGAAACTGTCACCAAATACATTAAAGATTGTATTATGTGTGCAACTAGTAAACCAAGTAACAGAAAACTAGGGTTGTACACACCATTACCTGTTCCATCTCGTCCATGGGAAAGTGTGTCTATGGATTTTGTTGGGGGTTTACCTATGTCTAGGAAGGGTCATGATTATCTTTATGTAGTAGTTGATCGGTTAAGCAAAATGTGTATCTTAATGCCATGTAAAAAGCAAGTCACTGCTGAACTGACAACTCAAATGTACTTCCAATTTGTATGGGTTCATTTTGGGTTACCTACTTCTATTGTATCAGATCGAGATTCTCGATTCCTAGGGGAATTTTTGTTAGCTTTGTGGGGACTCATGGACACTAGACTAAAGAAGAGCACAATCTTCCTTCCATAGATCGATGGACAGATAGAGGTAGTAAACAAGACAGTTGTGCATCTACTCAGAGGCTATTGCAACAAGCATCCCAAATTGTGGGATGAGAGTCTTCACTATGTGCAGCATGCTTACAACCATGCAACACACTCTTCTACAAAGAGGTCTCCTTTTGAGACTTGTTTTGGTTATGTGCCAAAGACTCCGATGGATTTTGTTTTTTGGGAAAGATGATGTTGAAGATGGACGCCATGATGCAGAAAAGGCTTTGAAGTTCATCCAAAAAGTTCAAGCCATCCATCAGGCAGTGGAAGCACAGTTGGAAAAGAGTCAAGCCAAATACAAGGCTCACATGATAAACATCGCACTAATCATCATTTTCAAGTCGGTGACCGTTTGGTTACATATAGCAAGGAAAGAATGCAAAGTGAAGAAAGCTCAAGCCAATTCGGTATGGTCCCTTTGAGATCTTGGAAAAGATCGGAACCAATGCTTTTCGCCTCAATCTTCCTCCATACATGCAGATCTATTCAGTTGTCAATGTTGAGAACTTGAAGTTGTATGAACCTCCGATGATATTGGACGAGGAGACTGACATTCAAGTTCCATCAGTTGATGATCTTTCACCAGAGTACATGTCAGAGTTGCTTGAAGACATCATCCTAGACAGGAAAACCAGGACTTCATGAAGGGGAGCAGTTGAGTACCTCAGAGTGGAACTGAAGGGGATGAATCCAAGCAAGGCAAAATGGATGGAGATTGGTAAAGTGAGGAACAACATGGGGTGGCCCACACTTTGTGGGGAGCCTTCCATAAAGGTGGAATCCCCAAATTTAAGGAGATTTTTATTATTTTTTTCCTAAAATTATTAAATTTGCCACCCCAACAAAATAAATCAAGATTTATTTTGTAACAACAAATGCCCGGAAAGAATAAAATTAGGGGCTTGGAATTTTTAAAGGGGGATATTATTGTTAATTTATCTATGTAAAGGAGATTATTAAGATTTTTATGTAAAAATGGAGAGATAAGGTGGATTTTTTAAATCATTTGGTTGTTAACCAAATTGAGTAAATTTTTTGTATAAAAAGGGGAGATTAGAGGCTTAGAGGGGCAATTGAGAATTCCTCAAGTGTTGGAGACTTAGAGCATTTTGGGAGATAATTTGTTGTTCCTGTACGTTGGGAGAATGCTGGAATTCCGTCGTGCTTGAAGGGAAGAGCTTGCCAGCTATTGTAATGCTGAATTTTTGAAGATATCAATCGGATCGGTCTACTCTTTGGAGAGGGACCCGGAGACATAGTCGTTTTTATGACGAACTCCGTTATCAAGCTATTTGCATTTTCTCTTTCTTGTCTCCTTCTGAATTCTGTCTTTTTCTCAATTCCATTAGTTTAATTATGTTATGGTGTTGATTTCATTTTAGTAATTTGGAGATTGGAATTGTAATTGTTATGCATTCTTTAAGCAATCGTCTTAGATCCTAAATTGGATCATCTTCACACCACAATAATATCATTATTGCAATAAATAAGGTTTGGATTGCAAAGACTTGTATGCATCATTGGAAGAAATCATAGTTTACACCACACTTGGGGGATTAGAACTACTAGTTAAATTCAATGCAAGAGCATTAGAAAGGTAAGCTTGTGTTATGAGAAGCTTGACAATATGGAAAATAGTACTAGCAAGACCAATAACAATGGGGAAAGCTCTCACAAAATAGCCAAAGTGGCCATCACACACCACAAGGAAGAGCTACATGGGAAGTACAACACACATGGTCCAACTATATGCAATGGGCATGAGTACACAATAGAAATAAAGAAAGAATGCATATTAAACTTACAATTAATAATGGTAGATTAAATTATTTGTTCATTGAACAAAAATAAAGAAATATTGATAAACATTAAGAGAGGGTTTCTGCTAATAGAATCCAATATGCAACAGAAATAAGCACACACATAGTTAACAAAAAATTAACCTTGGGAAACCCTTTTGGGAAGAAAACACAGCACCACTCAATATATTAACAATAAAATGAGAATTCTCCTATGCTTATCCTATTTCTTCAATCTGTGCTCCAATTGTACCTGTTTCTCAACCTATCTTCACATTCACTTTACAAAAATAGTGCCGAGGAGAAGACCTCTAGCCTATCCCCATATCTCATAGGCTAATGGGCAAAGCAAGAGAAATAATTTTTAATATTATTTTAAGTTGGACCCAATATTTTATATGTAAGAGGCAAATTATTATAATATTATTTTATTTAATAAGAAGTGCTTTTAAATATTTAATTATACAAAAGGTATGTTTAAATACTTTGGAGGGAAATTATTAATCATGGGTTTGAATTGGAAAAGTTTGAAAGGAAGGTGCCTAGCTTCATTTGAGATCTAGCATTCACTTTGGCATTTCATTCACTTTCTAGATTGCGAACTGCATTCATTCTACCCATCCAAGGACAAAAACCCCAGGCTGTTTTCAGAAATCTTTGAGGACAAAATCCCTCTTGTATTTTCATTTTGGAGGTGAAGAAAAAACCTCATTTTCTATCATTGGCAATTCTACATGGTAGTTGTATGTTGTGCTGATTTTTAGATTTTGTGCGTATTTACAAGTTTTGGAAAACTGATATTTGCAGGAAAATCATATATTGTTGTTTTGGAGTTGATTTCCATCATCTACCTTCATTTCAAGGTTTGAGATTATATCTATCTATTAGCAGATTTCAAGGTTTGTTGCTGTTTGAAGACATTTTTGCATGATTTGAGGCTGCCATACCTTTCCTAGAAGGGAAATTTAGTATTTTATTGAGGTGACCAGCGTTGACAACATTATTGGCCATTTTGGGAGGTGATTTGCATGGTTTTGAAGGGCGAATCATATTGTAGTGCAGAAATCAGCATTTTATATCATTTTCAGCCTCGTATTTTAGGTGATATACCCTTTGGACAACCTTTTAGAGGCAGATCTGCAGTTGGGAAGACGTAGGAGGTTAGCGTAGTACTTCTACACCCTTTTCTAGCTGCCAATATTCATTTCCAGCCTTGCCACAGTCATCGAGGGTGTTGTATCAGCATTTCAGAGGCTTACTTCAGTCATATAAGGTGTTGTCCCAGTCATTAGAGGGTTATATCAGACATTTATAGTGTTGTACTTGACTTTGGGAGTGTTGTAAAATCATTTGGAGTTCCCTACCAGCGGCCATGTTGCATAAATCTTATCATTTGATCACTTGCGAGTTGATTTGGAAAATTTGTAATTCTGAAAACTCATTTTCAGATTCTATATCAGTATTGTTATCATTTTTTCATACTGAAATTAAATAAAATCAGTGTTGTTGCTGTCATAACAACTGTAAATCAGATCTGAGTGTAATTTAGGGTATTTGAGGACTTGTGTGAAGTTCCCAACTTGGTACTTGTAATCAGCATTTATATTACAAGTTCAGTTGTAGTTGTGTTTGTTTTAGAAACTACCAAAAAAAACCAGAAAATAGAAAAAATCATTAAAAAAGGGTCATTAAACTATTTCAAGCACTCTCACTCAACAATTCTCCTTTCTTCTCTATCAATCTTCTCAATCAGCATCCATTCTCCAAGAGTTTCCTAACACTAGAGATGTACCCTTCCTAGTGCTTCCTTGCTTGCATGCCAAATGTTGGAAGGTTGGACACAAGGACTTTGAGAGAATTGGATGGCACAAACTTCAATGAGTGTGGCTACAAGTTACAAGGTGGTTATAACTTAATTATAATTTAATTGTTAGATGTAACTAATGTGATGTTATTGCATTATTAACGAATGTGATAAATGCCTATTTGTCTAACATTATAGATGCAATGATGCATAATTGGGGAACTAAGAGTGATATAAGGTTGTGTTTGCATAATTTTTCATTCCAACGGTTCTTTGCAGGTATATGGTTTGGATCAACAACACATCAAGTTTTAAGCAGAAACATATAAAGAGAATTCAAAATGCTTGATTCTAAGCAATTTCAAAATCAAGGTTTTTGTCTCCTAGGAGATACTTTTGACAAAAACAAGTGTGTTTCCTTTAGAGGAAATATTATGCTTCAATTACAAGGCCACTTTAAGAAAGCATGAAGCATGGAGACTAAGAGGTGGCCTAGAATGGTATTATGAAAAGAGTTCAACAAAAGAAATGGAACTTGTTTGAAACCAGAACAGGCAGACAAGTAGGTGGGGCATTAGCTTAAGATAATCCTAAACATTAATATTACAAAATTAAAATTATGTGTTCACCTTGAGGACAAAGAAACTTGGAAGGAAACAAACAGATAACCACCTCAATGAATTCAACCCCATTGACAAACAATGTCAGAAAGCTGTGAAGAAATGGAAATCAAATGGAAGACAACAATACTTATAATCCAAAGTGACGACTAGTTCAAACCATCTCAAGTGTGAGATTGGAAAATGGACTACTTCAAGAAGCGGAATGAAAGAGAGAAAGAGAGATCAGTAATGTTGAGAGAACATGCATATTTTGTACCTTACAAATAGTGAAGGCAATGGCACTTCATCATATATTACTTGGCTCTTCCTGATATCCACAACAGATATGCTAAAATGTTTAGGTTTGACTCTGTGTTTGCTCTCCTCAAAGAGGGCAGAGTAGTGAAGGCAGGGGAATTCCTAACCATAACTATAACGATAGAGTATCCAGGCTCCTCAAGGAAACATAAATGTCCCAAACTTAATTGTGCTACCCTTGTATATTTTTTGTGTCCACTCCCATTTCTAAAATGGCATAAGAGTGCAAATATTGCTTTCATTGTCTCCTCTATATATGAATTGAAAAAGATAACTATTAAATGTCAATTTAGACAAATCTGTTGCAAATGAAGACACGCCTAAATAAAAATACTTTATCTGCTTAAGAGTTTACTTGTCAGAGAATAGAAATCAATTTAGCAAACCCAAAAAATTGAAATAAGCAGAATTTACTTGTCATGGAGAATTGAAATCAATTTAACAAACCCAAAAGAGAGAAATTTAAGTAGAAATAAATAATTAAAAGTTAAAACTGTAAGGCAGGCTCACCTCCTATCAAATACCGAGCAATCTCTCGTTCAGCAGCCACTTGCAAAGGAATTTGGAATTTCAATGTGGGTTCCTCATAATACCCACGCTTTCGCTTGGCAGTAGAATTAGTTTGAATTCCATAGCTAATCACAGTTGAATTCTTTTGCTGGAAATGAAGAGCTCCTGGGCAGTACATTGGATTAGCTTCCAACCATTGGTCTACTTCTGCTGGACTTACAAATCCTTTGACCTGCAATACCATATAGTAACTTAACAATTCCCATATTGATTTGACTGTTTCTAGTTTCTACAATAATGCATGTACTGAATATGCAAATAATTGAAATCATATTTCTAATAAGTTTATTAACTATGCAAATAATTGGAGTCGAAATGCTAATACAGGCATGAAAAAAGCAAATAATTGATTTCAGCATCCTAATATGGGTATCAAATAAGAAATTAATTGGAATCAAAATGCCAATACATGTATCAAAGATGCAATTTTTTTGAAATAGGAATGGCAATATACATATCAAATATGCAAATAACTAAAAATTCTAAATGCGAATACATGTAATAAATATGAAAATAATTACTTAAAAATCCTAATATATAATTATAAATATGAACAAATTCAAAAATGTCAATAGATGAATGAAATATGAAAATAATATTATTTTATTCAGAAACATTGATCTACATGTATGAAATATGCTAATAGTTGAAATCAAAATGTATTTAAGACTCAAGCACTTGGCTTTAGGTCCTATTTTATTCAATATGTGGATATGTTCACAGATGCCTTTGCTTGCATCATAATTTCTAGCCATCAATCTACACCTTTTAGGCTTCATAGGTCCATCCGTCAAGGTTGTCCTCTAGCGCCAACACTCTATGTTCTTGTTGCCGAAGGATTTGGCTACCTTCTAGCTCATGCAATTTCTCAATCATTGGTCAAGGGGATATCTCTTCCCAATTTTTCCTAGATATTAGTTAATAGTCACTTTGTCGATGACTCCTTCCTCACTCTTATTGAAGAGGAGAATGATTTCATTCAAACCGTCCAATGCCTGGATATTTTTTGTTAGGATTCAAGATCAAGCATTCAATGGAAAAAGACTCAATACATAGGCAATCCTTTCTTCCATAGTCACAATGGCTAGACTAATTTGGCTAGAAGTGGATTGATCATGGGAAAGTATTCCATTTTTTGTGAATACCTTTTGCCTTCCAAGCTACGCCCTCCATGCTTTGGCAAGTTGTGATAGAGTGGAGAAAAAACTTAGTTATTAGGTTACCAAACCCATATCCTTGGTTGGTAAGTTACAAATTTGTTCCAGAGTGCTTGTTTCCATGCATGTGTTATTATTCTTCTTGTTGTGTTCCCTCCAAATATTCTTACCTTCATCTTGAAAAGATCCTCCAAGATTTTCTCTAGGCTAATAGTGAAGGAAATCATGGTTTCCATTGGGTGGTCTACAATTTATATTGCCCATCTTGTAATTTTGGAGGTCTAAGCTTTCTCTCAGCTCGCAGACAAGGCATTGACTTATGTTCTAAATGGATCATCAAAGCTCTTGAAGGCAAGGAAGCTTGGAAAATTCCAATACAATATTGTATTAGCTCTAGAGTGCCAGCTAGTCGCCCAACATGGAAGCGCTTTGACTTTGGTACTCTTCTCACCATGTGGGATACTATGAAAACTCAAGACACTTTTTTCATCAATAGTATCTAGAAAGCCTAGAAAAACATCAAACCATGGCTCCATCGGGCAAGCAATGACTTCTACAATGGTCTATCTATCAACCAACATTCTATTTGGTGGTCTCTAATTCTCTCTTCTCAAGACCAACCACTATTCAAAGTGCCTTGGTTGCATTCTTCAAAATTCTTTAAATGAGGCATTCGCGTGTTACCAAATTTTATCCACAAAGCCACCAAAAAATTCCTCTCATGGCCTTGATCCAAATTGAAATTCAAGATGGTTGCCCAAGATCGAGATACCTTCCAATTTGTTTTCAACGCTATACCCCTCAAATTCTTCACAAAATTGGGGTCAAAGCTCTCAAACCTTGGTGGAAGGATTGAAAGTGGTACCTAGAAACATCCCTTCACAGCTATACACCTCATAAAGGCTACGTGTGGTTGCCCCCATATCTTCCTATGGTCGATCAACTTAATCTTTGGAGGAAGCTCTAGTCCTCTATTGTGACTTGGCATCACAGGTTCCAATGTATTTGATCTACTATTTTTGCACCTAATTAGCTCACTTTGCTTGGTGCATTTTATATCAAGGCCTCCCTCCAAGTAGTCGATTAACTCATATAGGTGTTCCCAATCTCATTTGTTTTATGGCCAAATGGATTCCTTAAAGCATCTATTTTAGTTTTGTCCCAAAACTCAAGAAGCTTGCACTTAGATCCATGACTTTTTCAAGCCATTCAAGCTTGCCCCTTTCTCCTAGCTTATGGTTCTTCTTGTCAATTACACTTATCTCCCGCACAAATTTACCCAGATTTGGCATGTTTTCAAAGTGGAAATTTTCTTCAACATTTGGAAAGATAGAAATATTTCTCTTTTTTCTAGTTATTCTATTATACTCATTTCTCATTTTATACTAAAGCCATAATTTGCTCTAACGTGCTTACGCAGATTCGAGTGCAAGCTCATAAAATTGTACTTGAGCTCATCTTGGAGAGTTGCTAGACCATTGGGGGAATGCCCCTACATTGTAGCTACAATACCAACTAATCCACCCTCTCCTCAAGGGGCACAGACATGGGCACAACTAGCCTACGAGGTGTGGGTGCAGCCACTATGACAATGGATCCCATCTCACACCACCATGGCGGTGGCCCTCAGCCTCCAACTCCCTGAACATTGCTCCTCGCAGTCGGATGGAACTAGACACCCTATATTGGCTCATGGGGCGTGGGAGGCACACACATGATTGACCTAACTCAAGAAAATTTCCTTACCTCGAGCTGGCCACCTCTACCCTACAACTCAACACCTATAGATAATCCCTGAAGAAGAAGGCACTCCTTACCGGTTCGGAGCCAATTGGCAATGCTGGTTCTCGCTAAAGTCTAGGGGCAAGGCAAATCAAATGATAAAGATCTTCCTACTTGATTTGCTTTTAGCTCTTATAGGGCTTTGTCCTCAGTTTTTGGCCCTTTGCTAACTCATCTTTGTGTTGGACCTCATTCAATTATACTTTGTGGGTGTGGACTCTCTACCCTCCTTTTGTGAATATTGTACTATCCTTTATTTAAAAAAGTTAAATAGGATATATATATATATGAGTGCTAATACATGTATTCAATATGCAAATTATTCAAATTAGAATACTAAAACATTTATCAAATATGCAAATAATTGATCCTAACTTTGCAACTATTTCAAGCATAATACTAGCATGTGATTGTTGGCATGATGGAGCTTTGAAACATAGTAAAGACATCAATCAAAGAATATCTTGACAGCTGATTAATAGTTGTTACTACTTTAATACATCTACATAAAATGTTAAAAGTCCATGGTAGACACATGAAGTGTTTGACAAAATAACTCATTGGGAAGGCATGTGTTTGCGATGGACTCATTGGTGGATTTACACAAATGGAACTGGCTGATACGAAATTGAATTTTATGGGAAAACTCAATAACCTTTGTTAAATTTCTCCCAGCTTGTACGGATTTTGGAGTTTTGGAACAGTGAGTGGTAATCCATTAAATGCCCTAACTGATATGCGCACAAAAGGTCAAGGCATACAAAAGACACAGAAATTGCTTGTCAAAGAAATGTTAAATATTGTCCTAAAGATTTGAAATTCTATTTTGTATCTCAACTCAAGTTTTCTATTGGTTTGACAGTTTCAGAATTTCTTAGGATTTTTAATAAATATGAACTTGCTCAGAAGGGATTCTTCTATAAATCTGGACTTGCACATTGGCCACCACAATCTAAAGATTGAAAGTCTCTTCTTCTATTAGTCCATGTGAATGTCCCATTCTGACAATCAATATCAATAAGAGGACTCTGCCGAATCCACTATGATAATTTTACAAGAATCCTTGGGTTGAATTGCCTCCACTCTTACTTTTCCTCCATTGATTTGATGGTGCTGAAATATTCCATAAGTATAAGCTTCTCTACTTTATTTGACAAAAGCTATCCAAACAAATCCTAAAGTTGTCCATATGGCAGTTTCAAAGATAACATACCTCTTGTAGTACTTCAAATATATGATAAAAAGTAGTGAGAACATACATGGAGACATCCCATTCAAATGTGACCTCATATTTTTGACAAGAGACGGTGTTTTGCTTCCCCATATGCCATTTCATTGTCTTGTTGACCCAAATTTAGTAGTTTCTTTTAGGAAGACCAAATCTATCCTATGCTTGTGCACTGCCACTTTAAGAAGTTGAAGTTTGTTGAGGACTCCAATAACACATACAATCCAAATGAGTATTCACATATTAAGGAGTTGTTGATGTCAATTCTTCTGTTGGATTGGCTGCTTAATTCTTCATGTGTGCTTTGGAGTCTAGATCTATCATTTAGTTGATTCTATAATCCTATGATACATCTAGGAAATCAAGATTCCGCTTCTTTTTTTGGTCTCCTATTCCCCTGGGAGACCAGATCTAAACACTTGAGGCCACTAAGTTGACATGGGTACCCTTATTTTTTGTTGTTCTTTGAGTAGTCAGGTTCTAATATTTGGCCATGGAAGTGAATCTAACCAGCTCATTGTTTTTCTCCTTTGTTATTCTTTATCTTTCTTCTCCATACAACAAACTCAATTCAGCTTGTGCTAATTAGATGCTAGTTCATCTTCTACCATGAAGGCTCAAGAGGGTTTTGGAATGTAATAAGAATTTAGGATATTATTTGTTTTATACCTCTTCCACTATATGATTTTTAAATCTACCTGGGTTGACTTGATCCCCTTCTTATATTGGAGTTCCATATAAATGACAGTTGAAACAGGCATATTTACCTTTGAAGCCTTTGCTGATTCGTTGTTGGGTTGGTCTTGGGTGGTTTTTTGTTTCTCTAAAGGGCAGATTCCGCAAGATGGCCACACCCATAACATAGCCTACAGCAGAAGGGGATGTTTTCAAAATCAATTGGTTGCCCCATTCAGTTCCTTCCATATCCAAGATGATACAATCAGGAAGAGACCTGTCTAAGTTGAGATTAACATAGATGTGAGCTACTTGTGAGTTCCAAGGTTTGGAGTTAACTACAAATTGAAATAATTGATGTATTTGCCAATGGTATTTCTAATATTCACTTGTGAGTAGAGGTAATTTAACCCACACTGAAACCATGCTTGGAAGATCTTCAATGGGGTTCAAGGCAAGAGTTCGGTATTTCATGAAAAGGCCTGATTTTTTACAAAAACAGGATCCCCCTTCAAAGACCTGGTCTTTTCCTGCATTGGAGGAAAAGATCTTTTGGCATCAAGAGAAGATCCTCCAAGCCATTGAACTTCCAGCTGTCTTGTCTCCTGTATTTTAGAGTCTTGGCTTTAGGGAAAGCTCCCATGAATCTGCAGATCGGGGCTCTTTTCTTGCTCATCTAGATTCTGTGTTCCATTTCTTCTACTGAGAAGGAGATCCTGGGGAGAGCTGCTTGTTTGAGGTAGCAGCCATCCCCTTTTGGAAGGGTTATGTAGGTTTTTGACATCCTCCTTTCTGCATGTTGGTAAATAATAGATTGGAGATCCTCCTTTCAAATCAGGGTGGATTCATGAGCTACAGCCGCCTTGCAATTCTTAAGGTATAGATTACTGGTTTGGGCCAGATTTCCGCATTGGGAAAGGGCCGACTATGCAGCCAAACAGATTTGAGAAATATCTGCCCAGAAGTGAGGGAAGATAGTTTGGAGCTTGGGGATGTGATTGTATACAGCACGGAAAAGTTCAGAAGCACCCTGATAGTTCAAAATTGTGACTGCGATAAAACTTGAATGTGGAGAAGCTATTAAGTGTATGGGTGCCTCGTCATGAAAATACCATCACATATGAGTGTCTTTATGCTTGTCCCAAGCGCAAAGACTGTGAACTTGAATGTTAAATCAAGTATTAAATAAACAAAGAATTCAAAACAGAATGCTAATAAACAAATTTAATATCCATATTAGTCGAATCTAAATGTCAATGCATGCATCATTTATGCAAACAATAGAAAAAATAAATGATGAAAAGAGTGTGAAATGCAAATAATAGAAACCAGGATTATTAAATATGCAGCTAGTTTAAACGGGAATGCCTATAAGTATACAAGTATTATGTGCGAATAATTGGAAGATGCTATTACTAGTCATTAAATACGTAAATAATTGGAACCAGATGCGGGCACATGCATCAGATATGTACATACTTGAATTCAGAATTCTAATATATGTGGGATGCCATATGTAAATAATTAATTCTATTAAGGCCAATAATTGAAATGCATGGTGCAATAATTAGAAGCAGATGGTATATCGTAAGTGTGTATAATTTGAAATGAGAATGCAAATACACATTAAAATGCAAAAGAATCGAACCCGGAACAAACTGCTACATGTAGTAATAGTTGGAATCGAAGGTGAATACATGTTAAATATCTGAGTTAACTTATCTGGAAAAGACCAATACGAATATGCAGATACAATCTCGACAGGGATGCCAACAACATAGGAATGCTAAGGGCTACATGCAAGTAATTGAAATTAGAATGCTTTGAATTGGGCTAGAAGCATTTTTATTACCTTGGACGAAGGAATGGGCCTTCCAGGGTTGCGGGCCATGATATTGGCAACTATTCCACTGATAACTGAGCTATTACTTCCGCTCCATAGAAAATCATAGCAAGGAGTTTTGATGAAATATCCGTCCTCGCACTTAGGAATTCCCTCAACTACCTTATTCTCAGGATCAAAAATATTTTTAAATGAAGTTGAGTCCTTGTAGCGAGACTTAATAGCTTCTTGTGAGCAGAATACAAGAAAGACAAAAAAGAAAGATGAAAACAGCTGAAGAAACAAAGCAGGCTTATTCCGCCATGAAAGAAGCGCATTTTTCTTCATCAACTCCGCGAATTGCTGGCGAAAAAGCGCAAACCCTCTACTCAATTCAACACTGTGGTGATTCTCCATATCTTTTCCAGCACCGAGCACAGGAGAAATGGATTGTGCACTCTAGGTGCTGCAACAGAAATTTTAACAGCAATACAAGATTTGACCGTACCTCTACATGCACAAAAAATTAAATGGATTTATAGAGACAGGAAGCAATTCATGTAGCAGAAATCTAGTTGAGAAAATTGCGGAGGTCCCGGATTCGAGTCACGGACTACCAATTACTTGCGGCGAGTTTATGCGCGTTGCGTTCGTGGTTAGACGTTGCAAGAATCGGGTAGAAGTCAATAACCATTGGTGTGACATATTCTGTCTTGGCTATAAAGTCTTCAATTATATATT
>VDFB02149509.1:0-37851 GCA_007258455.2 Sequoia sempervirens | reverse complement strand
TATATGCTGATTTGTATTGTAAGCAAGATTTCGTTTCTTAAGATTGTAAGCTGGCAGTAGTACTGACAGCCGTTTAGATTCTTGCTCGTCAGTTTGTAATAGTCTTCTTCTTTCAGCAGTTGTTATTATTTTAATTGACCTCCGCCCTATGGTAGCTACTTACCCACTCTGGGTCAGCAAGCACATTTTGGGTGTTGAGATTTAATAGTTCATGCTCCCATGTTGTTGAAGCTTTCATAGATAGGCTTCAAAGGTTCATTAGCGGAGGCATCAATCTCTTCAGTATGCACTTGATCCTTACTAGCATTTGGGAATGTGTTGAGTTTTCTTTTCAGTATGTTGGAGATCACTTTCAGTTGGGTATCCATGCTTGGGATTCTCAATATGGGTTGATAGAGCTTATTACTTGTGGAAAGGAGGACTTTTTGAAGGATAAGGATCAAAATTTCAGTATTAATGATGTTGTGACTTTCTTTTCCAGCCCCATGATGGTTCCGTTTGTTCATCGACAAATGGATTGGAGAGAAATTTTGAGTATGGATTGGAAAGAGGAACAATTGGTTGCTCTTGGCGTTGATCCTTGTCTAAGACAAGAGCAGATTTTGAGACTCGTGCTTGCTGGTTGGAGGCAGACCAGCCCTGTTACTTGTGGAGTTACTCTCGTTTGGGAGAGTTTTTTCATCACCACTTGCCAACGAGGTGGTAGTTTTCAGATGGAGATTGCTCTAGTATGTTTTTTGGCCATTTTTGAGTTGTTACCTTGCAACTCTATGCTCATATCATACACTCACACTTGTGAATTTCTTTGGTGCTGCTATTCTTTCTTGTGTGAGGTACTAAAATCAGATTGCACTTCGCTGACTTCGGCCTTGAACAGCAGAGATTATTTGTTCCTTCGCACCTATTCTACTTTTGGAGTGCATCCTATGGAGGTTTGTGAAGCAAATTTTGATAGTTTCTTTACTATATTGGTTTTGAACAACGAACTTCCACACACTTTGGCTTTCCCCTCTGAGACTCTTGGAGTTGGAATAGTAAGAGTGATTAGAAGTCTTCATGGTGGTGTCGATATAATTCAGTTGATGCATAGTAGCTCCAAAAGAAGCCATGAGGCTGAATTTGTTGAGATCTTGCAAAGGATTGCTTTCCTCCTTGCAAGAAGATTTGAAGATATCATTTTTTCCATCAGGGCTTCGTTTGTTACAATATGGAGGTATGTTGAGGAGTTTGATTTCGAGTTGAGCAGCCTGTCCATTGTGGTTGACAATGGTATAGTTGATACTGTTGACTTTGGGCCTCTTGGACATAAGACGTCGCATGAAGCTGGTCTCAATCCTTTAAAAAATTTCAGTATGAGTATCATGGACAGTAACACTTTGGGGTTACAAGGAAGGTTAGTGCAGCATAGGAATGATGATTTCACAGATGTGATCAGAGTGGAACAGCATCGGCATGGTGGGTCCTTCCTGCGATGGGTTTGGGAACCAGGGATCATACTTGTTGCGTATGGTTTAGTTTTAAAATTTCTGGAGTTGTGGTGGTATTGCTTGAGGACAAGCAATTTTGGGAAGGGCGGATTGTAATGTCCCCTTCTCAAACCTGATCTTTCCAGTGACCGTTGGCCTTTTTCTGGAAACCCGAAGGCTAGTCGGAAGGTAAAATTAGGGTTTCCTATTTTTAAGGATGTCTTTGCTCAGAGCTGGTGGATTCAATGGCGGATTCTTTCTGGGTTTTCAGAGAGCTTCGCAGTGGTATGTTCGTCTCGGCATTCTGAGCATTTCCAGGAATTTACTATTTTTAGTAAATTCTATTTTTGGCAGTAAACAGGTTGGTCTCAGGCAGTTGACTTTCCTCTTCAGTTGACTCCAGTGGCGTTTTCAGTTTCGGGCTTCAGAATGCAGTTTTTGGGGATGAGCTTATTTCACTTAAAAATAACATTATATTTTAAATGTTATTTTATCACCTTGGCCTAGTCTAATAACTTAATGTTATTTTAAAAGGTGGACTTGAAGGGTGGCGCCATCATTGAGGATATATTAAATTTATATTGAATTTTCCAAAGTCAAAGCAAGCTAAATGAGGGCGCATTTATCAAGGTGAATTTAATTAAAATATCAATATTAAGCTTGAAAGGAAAAAGGACGCCATTTTGGAGAGAGGATTAGGGTTTGGCATTAAAGTGGATTTTTAGGGTTTCGAGAAGTCAACAGGAAGTTATAAAAAGGAGGCCTTGAGCATCATTTCACATCTTTGGTCTATGCTATTGTTATGCTGCCGAAATGGTTGCGGGATTTCTTCGAGGAATGAATGCCTCCTAGTCTGGGCTCGACTTCATGCTTGAGAGATAGCATCTAGTGGAGAATTTAGTATGCTTATGAGTGATTCTTTAGTGAGGTTTGCATTGTTGTTGAGTTGATACTTTGTAGTTGGATTTTCTTATATAGCGTTGTTTCTTGCATATTAGAAGTTCTGATTTTTTGCATTATTTGCTACAGCAGACTCATATTTTATTCATAATTCCAAAAAGACCAAAAATTTAGTTGTGGGTATTGTGTTTTTCCTTTCATCTTGGCTGGGCGCCCAAGTGTGCCAGTTTGTAGAATTTTTAGTGGAAGCATTAATTTTTAAAGGCAAAATCGCCCCTGTGCTGGGCCGTACCATCTGAATGTCATTGGGATTCGTGCATTTCTTAGAATCTGCATTTTCAGTCTGCTTTGTGTTCTCAACTTGAGCGCCTATCTTCTATTAGTGTTTTGAGATTGATATTAAGCATTTTGAATGAGAATAGAGTGAGTTCCGAGCATTTTCAAGAAATCCTATGCTGCTGGTTATCTGTTGAAAGTGCAGGTCTGACAAGACAGCTTTGAGAAATCTGCAATTTCTTATTTGAATGCTGGTGATAATTCTTTAAAAAGCATTGTGAAGACTTCAGTGAAGATTGCCCAAGTCTGGAGAATGAGGTTGGATCTATTCATTGTCATTTCCGTTGATCTTTACTTTCAGCAACTTAATTCACGAATATTGTACAACTCTACTATATGCTGATTTGTATTGTAAGCAAGATTTCGTTTTCTTAGATTGTAAGCTGGCAGTAGTACTGACAGCCATTTAGATTCTTGCTTATCAGTTTGTAATAGTTTTCTTCTTTCAGCAGTTGTTATTGTTTTAATTGACCTCCGCCCTACGGTAGCTACTATCCCATTCTGGGTTAGAAAGCACATTCTGGGTGTTGAGATTTTCCAGCTTTCCGCATTGTCATTTCAAGCATTGTTATTGTAATCACTCCGTCATATGGTCGCCCCTAACTCCATATTGGATTGGGTAGCACATACTTGACGTTGAGTTCCCTTTCAGCATTTAGATGATTAGATCCTCTGACCAATGCTCGCCATCATCGGCGCCATATTGGTTAGAGTTGCTTCAGTACGTTTGGGTTTATCTTCTAACCTTAACGGGTACTTTGATTGTAATGTTGTAATTTGCAATTGTTAAAAAATCGAAAAAATTGGCTCGGAATATTTCAGTGGTATCAGAGCCAAGATCCTGCCATCCTGTGAAAGTAATTAATGATTTAATTGTCAGATGAGTGACAGAGATACCAGACACTACGAACAGAGAAAGATGACTACAGAGAAGTCTCTACTTGAGTTAATGCATGATATGTGTACGCTATTGAAGGATCCTGAGTTAAGGTGTGGAATCAGAAAGATTTATGCTAAGTCTGAGAAGTCGGATTTGATTGGGATTTCTAAAGAATGCCAGTTCAAGAGGAAATGTGAACATGAGGCCGCCAAACTCCATAAAGATTATCAAAGCATGACAGAGGAGTTTAAGAACGGTGTTTCATTTGATACCTTTTTGGATTGTGTGGTGACTTATTACCCTGGAAAGCGGGCTATGGTCAACTACATCAAGAAAATGATTAAGGAGGAAGCAGAACATGCCATGGTTGCAGGTGCAATGAAGGAAGAAGAAGTGCCTGTTTGTGGATTGCAGCCCACAAATGAACATGACGAAGAGAAAAATCAGTCAACTAATATTGAAGATGGCACAAGCAAGGGGCACATGTCACCTCAAAATGATCGTAAGTTTGATATAGAAACCTTGACAGTTGAGGAGTGTGTGGGAGAGCCCCATAATACTCCCCTAGACTTGCATGTGATAGCAAGTGACAAAGATCAGTTCGGTGAAAAGAATATAGTAGCAGACTTGAATCCTAATTTGGATTCATCCCATGGAGGTTTTGATACTAAGGGCTTCACAGAAGATGTTGGTAGAACTATTGTATGGGATGAGTGCATTAATGAGGAGAATACTAGTGGTGTCCTTGAACCAGCTTTTGATCATTACCATAATGATATCATTGGTAAAGATGTTGTAGTGTTTATGCCTCCATTTGTTGAGGATGTGGTGATGGATAATTCTTTTTATGTTGTTGGCCAAAAAGCTCAAGAGTTTTCACAAGATGAATTTATTACAAGTGGTCAAGAAGACCTTTATGGCATGCATATGACTGTTCATGATGAGATCAGAAACATACCTATAGATGATAGGTTCATTGAAGATAAGGATGATAAAAAATTTCAAACAGCTAGCTCTAAAGATTCCTTACTCCCTTTCAGTGACAGTGTTAAGGGTGGTTTTGGGTTTGAACCTCAAACCCAACCATTGGAGGGAGGTATTTATGAAGATATCAGCTCTAGTGATTTGGGAGTTGACCTATTCCAAGAATCAACACTCCAAATGTTGCACAAAGAATACTTTTCTTGTGATCAAAACAATCAGCCTCTCACCATTTGGGATCCAGGTGTGAAGGCACTTAGTGATGACAAACCAGTATGGGATGAATTTCCCTTTGATCCGGATGAAGAAATGGAACTTGATAAGGGTTCTCTATCAGCAGACAATGGTGTTAATGTGCTTAAGTTTGGGGCTGCTTTCAAGTTTGTTCAAAGTAACATGGGAGAGGAAACAGAGTTTGAGGGCCATATGGCTCTTGAAGATGAAAGGTTTGGGGGAATTACCAAACACAAATCTGATTTATCAAGGCATGAAGCTGATTGCAATCAACGAGTTGAAGACTTAGTGAAGTATGATGCTTTCCAAGACATTGAGCATTCTCCACTAGTTGGTGGTGAAGTACAAGAATGTTGGGGCAACAATGAGGGCAGCAAATGCGTGAAACGAAGTTCTGATTTTCAGTTGCAGCCTATCAACAATTTACCATCTTCACATTCTTATGGGTGGGAAGATCAATTCAAGGTGTCCGTTAACAGGGAAGTGCAAGCTCTATCCCTATTTGATCGCACACATAGCTTGGTTGAAGAGCTTTACTGGAGGGCTCAGCTTGATGAGAGACGTGGAGGAGTGACAGATGAAGTTGCTCTTTCTAATTTGCAACTTATCAAAGATTCCTTGGAGACCATGAAATCCGAGTACATAGGCTTGATTGAAGATAGAGATCATGCCGTTGAATCTGCAAAGAAGGCCTTCATTGTTTTCGAAGAAAGGGAGAGTATGGTTGATGAGCTCACTTTGGAGCTTAAATCAACAAAGGACAAGTTGAAAGAAACTCAGTTGACTCTAAGAAAGATTGAAGACCAGTTTGCAGATTTCAAACTTTTCAAGGAGCAAGAGGATGCACGAAGAGCTGGAGAAATCAAGCAAGTAATTGATGAGATTGATAGTCTTCGAGAGGAGTTTGATCTTGAAGGTTTCACAAGAAAATCAAAGGTTGCATGTGCAGATTTGGAGCAGCAAGACGAAAGGAATGACTTTCAAGTTTATGACAATCCTCTTTTTCAAGAAGGTGATGAGAAAAGTTATGATAATCCTCTCTATGAAGTAGAGGATGAAATAGAGAATGAAACTGAGTTTGGTTTCCAGTGCTTGGATGCCTCGATATCACTCCATGAGGAAGTGCCACGTCTGTTGATTAGTAATGAATGCATAAGTGGGTTTGAGGATGAAGTCTATACATGGGAAGTGTTGATTCGAGGAGATTTCAACATCTTCGACACCAAGGTGTTAACAAGGCAAGATTTGGTAGCTGCTGGTAACTTCAGTACAGCAGCAAGAAGCGAAGATTTAAGTCTTGTTACTCATGAAGAAGGGAATGAAGATGGACCAGAACTGGGTGTTTGCATGTTTGTCAATCCATTCCTTTGGTTGAACAATACTTTGGCACATATTGGTCTATTTTTGGATTTGGATTTGAAGTCATTTAATAGTTCATGCTCCCATGTTGTTGAAGCTTTCATAGATAGGCTTCAAAGGTTCATTAGCAGAGGCATCAATCTCTTCAGTATGCACTTGATCCTTACTAGCATTTGGGAATGTGTTGAGTTTTCTTTTCAGTATGTTGGAGATCACTTTCAGTTGGGTATCCATGCTTGGGATTCTCAATATGGGTTGATAGAGCTTATTACTTGTGGAAAGAAGGACTTTTTGAAGGATAAGGATCAAAATTTCAGTATTAATGATGTTGTGACTTTCTTTTCCAGCCCCATGATGGTTCCGTTTGTTCATCGACAAATGGATTGGAGAGAAATTTTGAGTATGGATTGGAAAGAGGAACAATTGGTTGCTCTTGGCGTTGATCCTTGTCTAAGACAAGAGCAGATTTTGAGACTCGTGCTTGCTGGTTGGAGGCAGACCAGCCCTGTTACTTGTGGAGTTACTCTCGTTTGGGAGAGTTTTTTCATCACCACTTGCCAACGAGGTGGTAGTTTTCAGATGGAGATTGCTCTAGTATGTTTTTCGGCCATTTTTGAGTTGTTACCTTGCAACTCTATGCTCATATCATACACTCACACTTGTGAATTTCTTTGGTGCTGCTATTCTTTCTTGTGTGAGGTACTAAAATCAGATTGCACTTCGCTGACTTCGGCCTTGAACAGCAGAGATTATTTGTTCCTTCGCACCTATTCTACTTTTGGAGTGCATCCTATGGAGGTTTGTGAAGCAAATTTTGATAGTTTCTTTACTATATTGGTTTTGAACAACGAACTTCCACATGCTTTGGCTTTCCCTTCTGAGACTCTTGGAGTTGGAATAGTAAGGGTGATTAGAAGTCTTCATGGTGGTGTCGATATAATTCAGTTGATGCATAGTAGCTCCAGAAGAAGCCATGAGGCTGAATTTGTTGAGATCTTGCAAAGGATTGCTTTCCTCTTTGCAAGAAGATTTGAAGATATCATTTTTTCCATCAGGGCTTCGTTTGTTACAATATGGAGGTATGTTGAGGAGTTTGATTTTGAGTTGAGCAGCCTATCCATTGTGGTTGACAGTGGTATAGTTGATACTGTTGACTTTGGGCCTCTTGGACATGAGACGTTGCATGAAGCTGGTCTCAGTCCTTTAAAATTTTTCAGTATGAGTATCATGGACAGTAACACTTTGGGGTTACAAGGAAGGTTAGTGCAGCATAGGCATGATGATTTCACGGATGTGATCAGAGTGGAGCAGCATCGGCATGGTGGGTCCTTCCTGCGATGGGTGTGGGAACCAGGGATCATACTTGTTGCGTATGGTTTAGTTTTAAAATTTCTGGAGTTGTGGTGGTATTGCTTGAGGACAAGCAATTTTGGGAAGGGCGGATTGTAATGTCCCCTTCTCGAACCTGACCTTTCCAGTGACCGTTGGCCTTTTTCTGGAAACCCGAAGGCTAGTCGGAAGGTAAAATTAGGGTTTCCTATTTTTAAGGATGTCTTTGCTCAGAGCTGGTGGATTCAATGGCGGATTCTTTCTGGGTTTTCAGAGAGCTTCGCAGTGGTGTGTTCGTCTCGGCATTCTGAGCATTTCCAGGAATTTACTATTTTTAGTAAATTCTATTTTTGGCAGTAAACAGGTTGGTCTCAGGCAGTTGACTTTCCTCTTCAGTTGACTCCAGTGGCGTTTTCAGTTTCGGGCTTCAGAATGCAGTTTTGGGGGATGAGCTTATTTCACTTAAAAATAACATTATATTTTAAATGTTATTTTATCACCTTGGCCTAGTCAAATAACTTAATGTTATTTTAAAAGGTGGATTTGAAGGGTGGCGCAATCATTGAGGATATATTAAATTTATATTGAATTTTCCAAAGTCAAAGCAAGCTAAATGAGGGCGCATTTATCAAGGTGAAATTAATTAAAATATCAATATTAAGCTTGAAAGGAAAAGGACGCCATTTTGGAGAGAGGATTAGGGTTTGGCATTAAAGTGGATTTTTAGGGTTTCGAGAAGTCAACAGGAAGTTATAAAAAGGAGGCCTTGAGCATCATTTCACATCTTTGGTCTATGCTATTGTTATGCTGCCGAAATGGTTGCGGGATTTCTTCGAGGAATGAATGCCTCCTAGTCTGGGCTCGACTTCATGCTTGAGAGATAGCATCTAGTGGAGAATTTAGTATGCTTATGAGTGATTCTTTAGTGAGGTTTGCATTGTTGTTGAGTTGATACTTTGTAGTTGGTTGCTTATATGGCGTTGTTTTGTACATATTAGAAGTTACGGTTTTGCATTATTTGCTACAGCGGACTCATATTTTATTCATAATTCCAAAAGACCAAAATTTAGTTGTGGGTATTGTATTTCCTTTCATGCTTGAGTTTGAAGCCCAAATTGTGCGGTTGTAGAATTTTAGGTAAACATTAATTTTTTAAAGGCAAAATCGCCCCTGTGCTGGGCTGTACCATTTGTATGTCATTGGGATTTGTGCATTTCTTAGAATCTGCATTTTCAGTCTGTTTTGTGTTCTTAGCTTGAGCGCCTATCTTCTATTAGTGTTTTGAAATTGATTTTAAGCATTTTGAATGAGAAAAGACTGAGTTCCGAGCATTTTCAAGAAATCCTATGCTGCTGGTTATCTGTTGAAAGTTGCAGGTCTGACAAGACAGCTTTGAGAAATCTGCAATCTCTTATTTGAATGCTGGTGATAATTCTTTAAAAAGCATTGTGAAGAATTCAGTGAAGATTGCCCAAGTCTAGAGAATAAGGTTGGATCTATTATTGCCATTTCCGTTGATCTTTACTTTCAGCATCTAAATTCACGAATATTGTACAACTCTATTATATGCTGATTTGTATTGTAAGCAAGATTTTGTTCCTTAAGTTTGTAAGCTGGCAGTAGTACTGACAGCCATTAGATTCTTGCTTTATCAGATTGTAATCGTCTTCTTACTTTCAGCATCTGATATTGTATTTAATTCATCTCCGCCCTATGGTAGCTACTCTCCCATTTTGGGTTAGCAAGCACATTCTGGGTGTTGAGTGTTTTCAGCTTTCAGCATTTCTCTTTCAAGCATTGTTATTGTAATCACTGCGTCATATAGTGCTTCCCTCCTCCGTATTGGATTGGGTAGCACATACTTGGCGTTAGTTCCCCTTTCAGCATTTAGATGATTAAGATCCTCGACCAATGCTTTCATGCATCATACGGCGACATCTTGGTTAGAGTTGCTTGACTCGTTTGGGTTTTATCTTCTATATGCGGTGCTGGGGATTATATTGTACAATTGTTAAAAAATCCCGAAAAAATTGAAACAGGAATATTTCAGTGGTATCAGAGCCAAGATCCTGCCATCCTGTGAAAGTAATTAATGATTTAATTGTAAGATGAGTGACAGAGATACCAGACACTACGAACAGAGAAAGATGACTACAGAGAAGTCTCTACTTGAGTTAATGCATGATATGTGTACGCTATTGAAGGATCCTGAGTTAAGGTGTGGAATCAGAAAGATTTATGCTAAGTCTGAGAAGTCGGATTTGATTGGGATTTCTAAAGAATGCCAGTTCAAGAGGAAATGTGAACATGAGGCCGCCAAACTCCATAAAGATTATCAAAGCATGACAGAAGAGTTTAAGAACGATGTTTCATTTGATACCTTTTTGGATTGGATGGTGACTTATTACCCTGGAAAGCGGGCTATGGTCAACTACATCAAGAAAATGATTAAGGAGGAAGCAGAACATGCCATGGTTGCAGGTGCAAGGAAGGAAGAAGAAGTGCCTGTTTGTGGATTGCAGCCCACAAATGAACATGACGAAGAGAAAAATGAGTCAATTAATATTGAAGATGGCACAAGTAAGGTGCACATGTCACCTCAAAATGATCGTAAGTTTGATATAGAAACCTTGACAGTTGAGGAGTGTGTGGGAGAGCCCCATAATACTCCCCTAGACTTGCATGTGATAGCAAATGACAAAGATCAGTTCGGTGAAAAGAATATAGCAGCAGATTTGAATCCTAATTTGGATTCATCCCATGAAGGTTTTGATACTAAGGGCTTCACAGAAGATGTTGTTAGAACTGTTGTATGGGATGAGTGCATTGATGAGGAGAATACTAGTGGTGTCCTTGAACCAGCTTTTGATCATTACCATAATGATATCATTGGTAAAGATGCCGTAGTGTTTATGCCTCCATTTGTTGAGGATGTGGTGATGGATAATTCTTTTTATGTTGCTGGCCAAAAAGCTCAAGAGTTTTCACAAGATGAATTTATTACAAGTGGTCAAGAAGACCTTTATGGCATGCATATGACTGTTCATGATGAGATCAGAAACATACCTATAGATGATAGGTTCATTGAAGATAAGGATGATAAAAAATTTCAAACAGCTAGCTCTAAAGAGTCCTTACTCCCTTTCAGTGACAGTGTTAAGGGTGGTTTTGGGTTTGAACCTCAAACCCAACCATTGGAGGGAGGTATTTATGAAGATATCAGCTCTAGTGATTTGGGAGTTGACCTATTCCAAGAATCAACACTCCAAATGTTGCACAAAGAATACTTTTCTTGTGATCAAAACAATCAGCCTCTCACCATTTGGGATCCAGGTGTGAAGGCACTTAGTGATGACAAACCGGTATGGGATGAATTTCCCTTTGATCCGGATGAAGAAATGGAACTTGATAAGGGTTCTCTATCAGCAAACAATGGTGTTAATGTGCTTAAGTTTGGGGCTGCTTTCAAGTTTGTTCAAAGTAACATGGGAGAGGAAACAGAGTTTGAGGGCCATATGGCTCTTGAAGATGAAAGGTTTGGAGGAATTACCAAACACAAATCTGATTTATCAAGGCATGAAGCTGATTGCAATCAACGAGTTGAAGACTTAGTGAAGTATGATGCTTTCCAAGACATTGAGCATTCTCCACTAGTTGGTGGAGAAGTACAAGAATGTTGGGGCAACAATGAGGGCAGCAAAAGCGTGAAACGAAGTTCTGATTTTCAGTTGCAGCCTATCAGCAATTTACCATCTTCACATTCTTATGAGTGGGAAGATCAGTTCAAGGTGTCCGTTAACAGGGAAGTGCAAGCTCTATCCCTATTTGATCGCACTCATAGCTTGGTTGAAGAGCTTTACTGGAGGGCTCAGCTTGATGAGAGACGTGGAGGAGTGACAGATGAAGTTGCTCTTTCTAATTTGCAACTTATCAAAGATTCCTTGGAGACCATGAAATCCGAGTACATAGGCTTGATTGAAGATAGAGATCATGCCGTTGTATCTGCAAAGAAGGCCTTCATTGTTTTCGAAGAAAGGGAGAGTATGGTTGATGAGCTCACTTTGGAGCTTAAATCAACAAAGGACAAGTTGAAAGAAACTCAGTTGACTCTAAGAAAGATTGAAGACCAGTTTGTAGATTTCAAACTTTTCAAGGAGCAAGAGGATGCACGAAGAGCTGGAGAAATCAAGCAAGTAATTGATGAGATTGATAGTCTTCGAGAGGAGTTTGATCTTGAAGGTTTCACAAGAAAATGAAAGGTTGCATGTGCAGATTTGGAGCAGCAAGATGAAAGGAATGACTTTCAAGTTTATGACAATCCTCTTTTTCAAGAAGGTGATGAGAAAAGTTATGATAATCCTCTCTATGAAGTAGAGGATGAAATAGAGAATGAAACTGAGTTTGGTTTCCAGTGCTTGGATGCCTCGATATCACTCCATGAGGAAGTGCCACGTCTGTTGATTAGTAATGAATGCATAAGTGGGTTTGAGGATGAAGTCTATACATGGGAAGTGTTGATTCGAGGAGATTTCAACATCTTCGACACCAAGGTGTTAACAAGGCAAGATTTGGTAGCTGCTGGTAACTTCAGTACAGCAGCAAGAAGCGAAGATTTAAGTCTTGTTACTCATGAAGAAGGGAATGAAGATGGACCAGAACTTGGTGTTTGCATGTTTGTCAATCCATCCCTTTGGTTGAACCATACTTTGGCACATATTGGTCTATTTTTGGATTTGGATTTGAAGTCATTTAATAGTTCATGCTCCCATGTTGTTGAAGCTTTCATAGATAGGCTTCAAAGGTTCATTAGCGGAGGCATCAATCTCTTCAGTATGCACTTGATCCTTACTAGCATTTGGGAATGTGTTGAGTTTTCTTTTCAGTATGTTGGAGATCACTTTCAGTTGGGTATCCATGCTTGGGATTCTCAATATGGGTTGATAGAGCTTATTACTTGTGGAAAGGAGGACTTTTTGAAGGATAAGGATCAAAATTTCAGTATTAATGATGTTGTGACTTTCTTTTCCAGCCCCATGATGGTTCCGTTTGTTCATCGACAAATGGATTGGAGAGAAATTTTGAGTGTGGGTTGGAAAGAGGAACAATTGGTTGCTCTTGGCGTTGATCCTTGGCTAAGACAAGAGCAGATTTTGAGACTCGTGCTTGCTGGTTGGAGGCAGACCAGCCCTATTACTTGTGGAGTTACTCTCGTTTGGGAGAGTTTTTTCATCACCACTTGCCAACGAGGTGGTAGTTTTCAGATGGAAATTGCTCTAGTATGTTTTTCGGCCATTTTTGAGTTGTTACCTTGCAACTCTATGCTCATATCATACACTCACACTTGGGAATTTCTTTGGTGCTGCTGTTTTTTCTTGTGTGAGGTACTAAAATCATATTGCACTTCGCTGACTTCGGCCTTGAACAGCAGAGATTATTTGTTCCTTCGCACCTATTCTACTTTTGGAGTGCATCCTATGGAGGTTTGTGAAGCAAATTTTGATAGTTTCTTTACTATATTGGTTTTGGACAACGAACTTCCACATGCTTTGGCTTTCCCTTCTGAGACTCTTGGAGTTGGAATCGTAAGAGTGATTAGAAGTCTTCATGGTGGTGTCGATATAATTCAGTTGATGCATAGTAGCTCCAGAAGAAACCATGAGGCTGAATTTGTTGAGCTCTTGCAAATGATTGCTTTCCTCTTTGCAAGAAGATTTGAAGATATCATTTTTTCCATCAGGGCTTCGTTTGTTGCAATATGGAGGTATGTTGAGGAGTTTGATTTTGAGTTGAGCAGCCTATCCATTGTGGTTGACAGTGGTATAGTTGATACTGTTGACTTTGGGCCTCTTGGACATGAGACGTTGCATGAAGTTGGTCTCAGTCCTTTACAAATTTTCAGTATGAGTATCATGGACAGTAACACTTTGGGGTTACAAGGAAGGTTAGTGCAACATAGGCATGATGATTTCACGGATGTGATCAGAGTGGAGCAGCATCGGCATGGTGGGTCCTTCCTGCGATGGGTGTGGGAACCAGGGATCATACTTGTTGCGTATGGTTTAGTTTTAAAATTTCTGGAGTTGTGGTGGTATTGCTTGAGGACAAGCAATTTTGGGAAGGGCGGATTGTAATGTCCCCTTCTCGAACCTGACCTTTCCAGTGACCGTTGGCCTTTTTCTGGAAACCCGAAATTTCAGGCCCGGAAGGTAAAATTCAGGGTTTCTATTTTTAAGGATATCGCTTGCTTTCCGAGGAGTTGAGTGGATTCAATGCGGCGGATTCTTTTACGGGTTTTGAGCTTCGCTGATGAAGGCCGTAATTCATCACCGGCTTTGAGCATCTTAATTCACTATTTTTGTAAATTCTATTTCGCCGATTTTAGTTGGAGTTCAGAAGCGGTTGACTTCCTGCTTTCCAGTTTATTGATTTGGCGGTGTACATTGGCCGGGGCTGGTGGAGATAAGTTGATATATTTAATTTAAAAGTCGCGTTTTAATATTTTGTTAGAGCGTTGACCTTATTTCAGAATCTATTGACTTTATGTTGTTTTGAAAAGTGGTCTTTTTGAGGATGGCGCCTCATTAAGGATTATTTTATATTTTATCCAAAGTCAAATCAAGATATAAGGTGGGCGCATTTATTAAAGTATTGAATTTATTTTAAAAGTGAATATTCAACTTGAAGGAAAAGGACGCCATCTTTGAGGAGATTAGGGTTTTTGACTTTGAGAGGAGTTTAGGGTTTTGAGAAGTCAACCTGAAATTATAAAAGGAAGACTTGGATCATCATTTGGGTATCTTTTATCTACAGGAATGTTATGCTGTCGGATTGGCTTTGGGATTGCTTCGAAGAATGAAGGCCTCCTAGCTTGGGCATTGCTTCTCGCTTGAAAGACAGCGACTAGTGGTGATTTAAGATAGATTTGTGAGTTTGCATTTAGTTTTGAGCATTGTTTCAGCTTGTGCATTATTAGATCTGTTTTGCATATTAGTGGGTTTCAGCATTTTGCATTTTAAGCTACAGCAGATCCGTGTTTTCATTTGTAAATCAGAAAACAAAAATAATCTCGTTTTGGGTATTGTGTCATTGCATCTTATTGGTAAGGGCACCCCTTCATGAATATTTGCAGATTTTAATACGAAGCTTATGATTTTATAATGCAAATCCGTCATTCCTTGAAGGCCGAACTTTCTAGAGTGCATTGGGATTCGTGTCAGTAATTAATAACCATTTTAGATGCCATTTCTTATTACTAAGTTAGGTGCCATCATTTTGAGGGTCTATTGCATCAGATTTGAGATCATTTGGGTGAGAAATGAGAGAGTTATGAGCATATGAGTAAATTCATAGGTTGCTGGTTTTATGACAAAAAGTGCAGATTTGTATGACAGTTTAAGAAATCTGCATCTTCCTTATCTGGTTGGTGTTGAGATTTCATTGTATACTTTGTAGAAGCTTCCTTGTTGAATGCATCATTTGAAAGAGCATCTTAAGTCTTGATATTGCAGGCAATGACATCTTTGTAAGCTGGCAGTAGTACTGACCAGTTGATCTTATTATTGCTCATCGTTATTGTAATACTTATTCTTCCTTGAGTTCTTGTTGTAATGAATTAAATCTCGCCCTATGGTGCTTCACTACCAGTAGGGTTAGCAGCTTACAAAGGTGTTGAGTGTTTCGACTTTGACATTTCTCTTTTTCAAAAAGCATTGTTATTGTAATCCACTTTCAGATCATATGAGTGCCCCTCATCACGCGTTGGTTAGAATTTTATACTTGAAGCGTTGAGTTCCCTTCGATATTTTTGCGTGCAGAAGATCACCGACCATATGCTTTCGCCATCGCCGAGCCATTCTTAGTTAGAGTTGCTTTCCATAAAGCGGTTGGTCGAGATCCTCGACCAATGCTCCCCACCGCCTTGCCCACATCGGGATCACGAGGTATTACCTCTTGGTTAGAGTTAGCGATCGTTTGGTTATCATCTAACTTATAGCAGATTGCTTGTAATTTGAAAAGTTATGAAAATCAGAAAAAATTTGGCTCGGAATATTTAGGTGGTATGAAGGCCAGATGCTCATCTGTGCCATCGAGAGTTTAGCCGAGGAGGAAGCCGAGATTCTACATTGGGAAAGTGTGAATTCGGTATTATTAGCTTTGAAGTTCAAAGATGTTGAAATTTTTCTAGGTCTATGGGTTGTGAGAAGTCAGATTCAACTATGGCATCGGAGGAAGGAAAGGTTAGTGATGTCGTAAGGGACTTCATTGAATATGCCAAACAGTTTAAAAGACAATGTGAAGATGAGGCTGTCAAACTCCATGAGCAATATCAAACCATGCCAGATGATTATACGTACAATGTTTCATTTGATTCCCATTTGAAGTGTAATGGCGTCGGTGGAGCCCGAAAGAGTGGAAGATGGTGGACCACATCAGGAAAAGGATAAAAAGGGAAGCAGAACAAGCTATGGTCGAAGAATCAAAGAAGGAAGGAGATGAAGTACCTATTTGTGGATTGCAGCCGACAAATATGCAAGTTGAAGAGAAAAATCAGTCATCTAGCATTGAAGATGGCACAAACAAGGTGCACCTATCACATCAAAATGATCGTGAGCTCGAAGGAGAAAACGTGACAGTTGAAGAGTGTGTGGAAGAGCCTCATAATACGCCCCTTGACTTGCATGTGATAGCAAGTGAAGAAGAGCAAGTTGAAGGAAATACTATTGGTGTCTTTGAATCAGCTTATGACCGTTACCAAAGTGATGATGTTGGTAATGATTTCGAGGTGTTTGTACCTCCTCTTGTCGAAGATTTAGTGATGGATAGTTTTCCTCTTGTTGCTGTTCAAACTCCTCAAGAGTTTTCACAAGATGAATTTATTACAAGTGATCAAGAAGACCTCTATGGCATGCATATGACTGTTCATGATGAGATCAGAAACATACCTATAGATGATAGGTTCATTGAAGATAAGGATGATAAAAAATTTCAAACAGCTAGCTCTAAAGATTCCCTACTTCCTTTCAGTGACAGTGCTAAGGGTGGTTTTGAGTTTGAACTTCAGACCCAACCATTAGAGGGAGGTACTTATGAAGACATCAGCTTTAGTGATTTGGGAGTTGACCTATTCCAAGAATCGACACTCCAAATGTTGCACAAAGAATACTTTTCTTGTGATCAAAACAATCAGCCTCTCACCATTTGGGATCCAGGTGTGAAGGCACTTAGTGATGACAAACCGGTATGGGATGAATTTCCCTTTGATCCGGATGAAGAAATGGAACTTGATAAGGGTTCTCTATCAGTAGACAATGGTGTTAATGTGCTTAAGTTTGGGGCTGCTTTCAAGTTTGTTCAAAGTAACCTGGGAGAGGAAACAGAGTTTGAGGGCCATTTGGCTCTTGAAGATGAAAGGTTTGGAGGAATTACCAAACACAAATCTGATTTATCAAGGCATGAAGCTGATTGCAATCAACGAGTTGAAGACTTAGTGAAGTATGATGCTTTCCAAGACATTGAGCATTCTCCACTAGTTGGTGGTGAAAGACAAGAATGTTGGGGCTACAATGAGGGCAGCAAATGCGTGAAACGAAGTTCTGATTTTCAGTTGCGGCCTATCAACAATTTACCATCTTCAGATTCTTATGGGTGGGAAGATCAATTCAAGGTGTCCGTTAACAGGGAAGTGCAAGCTCTATCCCTATTTGATCGCACACATAGCTTGGTTGAAGAGCTTTACTGGAGGGCTCGGCTTGATGAGAGACGTGGAGGAGTGACAGATGAAGTTGCTCTTTCTAATTTGCAACTTATCAAAGATTCCTTGGAGACCATGAAATCCAAGTACATAGGCTTGATTGAAGATAGAGATCATGCCGTTGAATCTGCAAAGAAGGCCTTCCTTGTTTTCGAAGAAAGGGAGAATATGGTTGATGAGCTCACTTTGGAGCTTAAATCAACAAAGGACAAGTTGAAAGAAACTCAGTTGACTCTAAGAAAGATTCAAGACCAGTTTGCAGATTTCAAACTTTTCAAGGAGCAAGAGGATGCACGAAGAGCTGGAGAAATCAAGCAAGTAATTGATGAGATTGATAGTCTTCGAGAGGAGTTTGATCTTGAAGGTTTCACAAGAAAATCAAAGGTTGCATGTGCAGATTTGGAGCAGCAAGACGAAAGGAATGACTTTCGAGTTTATGACAATCCTCTTTTTCAAGAAGGTGATGAGAAAAGTTATGATAATCCTCTCTATGAAGTAGAGGATGAATTAGAGAATGAAACTGAGTTTGGTTTCCAGTGCTTGGATGCCTCGATATCACTCCATGAGGAAGTGCCACGTCTGTTGATTAGTAATGAATGCATAAGTGGGTTTGAGGATGAAGTCTATACATGGGAAGTGTTGATTCGAGGAGATTTCAACATCTTCGACACCAAGGTGTTAACAAGGCAAGATTTGGTAGCTGCTGGTAACTTCAGTACAGCAGCAAGAAGCGAAGATTTTAGTCTTGTTACTCATGAAGAAGGGAATGAAGATGGACCAGAACTTGGTGTTTGCATGCTTGTCAATCCATCCCTTTGGTTGAACAATACTTTGGCACATATTGGTCTGTTTTTGGATTTGTATTTGAAGTCATTTAATAGTTCATGCTCCAATGTTGTTGAAGCTTTCATGGATAGGCTTCAAAGGTTCATTAGCGGAGGCATCAATCTCTTCAGTATGCACTTGATCCTTACTAGCATTTGGGAATGTGTTGAGTTTTCTTTTCAGTATGTTGGAAATCACTTTCAGTTGGGTATCCATGCTTGGGATTCTCAATATGGGTTGATAGAACTTATTACTTGTGGAAAGGACTTTTTGAAGGATAAGGATCAAAATTTCAGTATTAATGATGTTGTGACTTTCTTTTCCAGCCCCATGATGGTTCCGTTTGTTCATCGACAAATGGATTGGAGAGAAATTTTGAGTATGGATTGGAAAGAGGAACAATTGGTTGCTCTTGGCGTTGATCCTTGGCTAAGACAAGAGCAGATTTTGAGACTCGTGCTTGCTGGTTGGAGGCAGACCAGCCCTGTTACTTGTGGGGTTACTCTCGTTTGGGAGAGTTTTTTCATCACCACTTGCCAACGAGGTGGTAGTTTTCAGATGGAGATTGCTCTAGTATGTTTTTTCGGCCATTTTTGAGTTGTTACCTTGCAACTCTATGCTCATAACATACACTCACACTTGGGAATTTCTTTGGTGCTGCTGTTTTTTCTTGTGTGAGGTACTAAAATCATATTGCACTTCGCTGACTTCGGCCTTGAACAGCAGAGATTATTTGTTCCTTCGCACCTATTCTACTTTTGGAGTGCATCCTATGGAGGTTTGTGAAGCAAATTTTGATAGTTTCTTTACTATATTGGTTTTGGACAACGAACTTCCACATGCTTTGGCTTTCCCTTCTGAGACTCTTGGAGTTGGAATAGTAAGAGTGATTAGAAGTCTTCATGGTGGTGTCGATATAATTCAGTTGATGCATAGTAGCTCCAGAAGAAGCCATGAGGCTGAATTTGTTGAGATCTTGCAAAGGATTGCTTTCCTCTTTGCAAGAAGATTTGAAGATATCATTTTTTCCATCAGGGCTTCGTTTGTTACAATATGGAGGTATGTTGAGGAGTTTGATTTTGAGTTGAGCAGCCTATCCATTGTGGTTGACAGTGGTATAGTTGATACTGTTGACTTTGGGCCTCTTGGACATAAGACGTCGCATGAAGCTGGTCTCAGTCCTTTAAGATTTTTCAGTATGAGTATCATGGACAGTAACACTTTGGGGTTACAAGGAAGGTTAGTGCAGCATAGGCATGATGATTTCACGGATGTGATCAGAGTGGAACAGCATCGGCATGGTGGGTCCTTCCTACGATGGGTTTGGGAACCAGGGATCATACTTGTTGCGTATGGTTTAGTTTTAAAATTTCTGGAGTTGTGGTGGTATTGCTTGAGGACAAGCAATTTTGGGAAAAGCGGATTGTAATGTCCCCTTATGCTCGAGCATGATGTCGAGTGGCCGTTGGCCTTTCAAGAGCAGAAGGCTAGTCGAGGAGGAAGAATACAAAATTAGGGTTTCCCTGTTTTGGGGAAGTCCTTTAGCAAATTTGTGGATTCCAGTGGCGGATTCTTTAAGGTTTGAAACCCATGATGGTATGTTGACTTAGGCTTTTCCTAACATTTCCGAAATTTACTATTTTTAGTAAATTCTATTTTCAGCGACTAGGAGTTTGTCTGAGCGATTGACTTTCCCTTTTGATTGACTCAAGTGGCGTATTCGATCCGAACCCAGTACGTTTTGGAGAAATGAGATTATTTCACTTAAAAATAACATTATATTTTAAATGTTATTTTATGACCTTGGCCTAGTCGAATAACTTAATGTTATTTTAAAAGGCGGACTTGAAGGGTGGCGCCATCATTGAGGGTATATTAAATTTATGTTGAAATTTATCAAAGTCCAATCTAGGCTTTAAGGAGGGCGCATTTATTTAAGTGAAATATTTAATGAAATCAAAATTAATGATGCTTGGAAAAGGACGCCATTTTGTGGGATTAGGGTTTTGACTTTGGAAAAAGTGTTAGGGTTTCAAGGAAGGTCAACAGAAGCTTATAAAAGACAGCCTTGGGGTCTCATTTGGGGATCTTTTGTCTATGCTAATGTTATGCTGCCGAAATGGTTGCGGGATTGCTTCGAGGAATGAATGCCTCCTAGTCTGGGCTTGACTTCGTGCTTGAGAGACAGCACCTAGTGGAGAGGTTTGATTATTTGGGTGATTTTTAGTCAAGTTTGTGAGTTTCATTGGGATTTGTGCATTGTAATCTGCATTGTGTCTAATTAGTTTCTGATTTTTGCATATTAGAGTTTTCTAGATCTTGCATTTGAGCTACAGCAGATTCGAGTTTTAAGTTGTAAATCAAAAATTACCAAAAAGATTGTTCTGGGTATTGTCTCTTTCTCCCTGTCTTGGCTAGGCGCCCCTTTGTCTGAAGTTGTAGAATTTTTAAAGGAGTATTTAATTTATAAATGCAAAATCGCCCTCTTGCTGGGCCATACTGTTTCAGACCTGCATTGGAATCCGTGCATCAAATAAATAGCGTCTTTTGATCAGTTTTCAGTGTTTAATTTGAGTCGCCATCATACTAGGATCATTAGGCATTTTGTCTCATGAGATTTGATGCAGTTTTGAGCAAGCTGTGAGTGAAATCGTGAAGTACAGGGCTGCTGTTCGTGCACAAAGAAATCTGGACTGTCAAAAACCAGCATTTGAGATTGGTCTGCTTATTGCACTTTCAGATCTAACCTTTGTTATTCAGTGAAGGAAGTTCAATACATATTATTGCAGCTTGATCTATATGTGTATTTACATTTACAGCAAGATCTTATCATTCATATTGTAAACTGGCAGTAGTACTGACAGTATAGTTATTCTTGCTCATCATAATTTGTAATGTTCAGTTTCTCGCTCAGTATTTGATATTGTATTTAATTTATCTCCACCCTATGGTAGCTACTTTCCCATCTTGGGTTAGCAAGCACATTCTGGGTGTTGAGTAGCTTCATCTTTCAGCATTTCTCTTCCAAGCATTGTTATTGTATTCACTCCGTCATATGGTCGCCCCTCACTCCGCATTGGATTGGGTAGCACATACTTGACGTCGAGTTCCTTTTCCAGCATCTAGAGTAGAAGATCCTCTGACCAATGCTCGCCATCATCGGCGCCATACTGGTTAGAGTTACAGCATAAGCAGTTTGATTTAGATCCTCTGACCAATGCTCGCCATCATCGGCGCCATACTGGTTAGAGTTGTTTCCGTACGTTTGGGTTTATCTTCTAACCTTAACGGGTACTTGATTGTAATGTTGTAACTTGTAATTTGAAAAAGTTGAAAAAATTTGGCTCGGAATATTTCAAAGAAACTTTGCAGACATTAATCCATTATAAGAGATGTATTTCTACTCCATACGATCTACATGTTCTTTGGAAGAGATAAAAATTTGTGGAGGAAGATAAGAAAGAAATGTTTGTAGGATAAAAAATTGTAGAGATGAGTTGGAAGCCTTTGTCATTCATTTCTCCAACTTTGTTCGTGAGGAATGATATTGATGCAATTTTTTTTCAATATTATCCTACTCTTTTCTAGAAGAAGTGCACTTGGGCACTTGTACTTATTGAGGTTATTCACTTAGCAATACATGTACTCAGACAAATCAGTATTTCCCCTTTTTAGTATCAACACTTCTACAAAATCAAATGAAGACATGAGCATGGCAACCTAAATAACTTGTAACCCCTAAAGCATGTGAGGTGGGTTCCACTAAGTAATCTGTGCCTATGATGTGGCAATAAAAAAAGCTTACACATTCTCATTCACTCACTTCTGCAACTTGGGCACAAACTGATTGTTTGAATTGAAAATGGAGTTTCTATTATATCTTGGGCAAGTATTTATTATTTAACATAGGTGTTCTTTTTACTAGTGGACCTGGCTTAGGGTGTACACAATAGTACTACTAAAATATTGCAAACATTGCACTGAAGGAACTACTAGCAGTTTTGCAATTAATAAGTGAAGTTTCTCACTACTGGATTGATGCCATGCCTGAAAATCCACAGTTGGGTGGTATCTGAATTGTGTCTATGTGAGGAAAGTTGAGAAAACCGAGTTTGAATGTGTCCTAATCTTATAAGCATATACCAGAATCCTATTAGTATTATGTATTAATTTATGTTGTATGTGGCAAGTATCATTCATTCCCATAGGTTCATGAAGGAGAATTTAGTTACAGAGTTGCATTATGGTATGCTTGACAAGTATTTTGATAAAGAGAAAATTGTATGAGTTTTTGATGCAAGATCACAATAATATTGTTGGCAGCTATGATGCTTATTCAGCCGTAGTAAGAGAATTGATGAAGTGTGGCAGGCTAGCTCTTCTAGCTCATGTAACTATGCACTCAATCAAAATCAAGAAGCTCAAAAATTCTGAGAGATAAAGGAACAATGATGGAGTGCCTACATTTTTTAATACTCAATATTGTTGAAAATTTCTTTGTCCTCAAGTGGTAGATGCAAGCTTGATGTAATAAAACAGGATTAGCACAAAAAACCAGCCCTACTCACAAGGATAACACAACTGGCCAGGCTTTGATACCACTTGTAAGGGAGGCGGCGATGCGGAAATGCCTTCCTAGTGCAAAATCCTCAGGAGAGAAGTGCAAAAAAAAACATTCATTTATTAGATTACATTCGTTTGAAATGCACATTCACAGAACAAAAGGAGAGACAAAGTCTATCACACACAGAGATAACACCAGATTTACGTGGGAAAACCCTTATGGGAGAAAAAAACCCACACAACAAGTAAAGTCACTTTGTATTACAGTAAATAGATTACATACAGAGTTATAGACTTCACTCTTAGATGTTAACTCACAACAGCAATACAATCCATTGGTCGACCTCACTCACAAATACTGATTTTTTCTCACTCTTACACACACCCTGTTACAATGCAAGAAGAGCATACAATCTACACCACCCAACAACCGTTAGGTTTTCATTAATTTCACTATCTTCACTGACAAGCTTCCTTTGTCTTGGGCCACACACACCGCCATCCAGCACGCATCAAGCCGCCTAGCAATTAATTCGGTTACAGAGAATTTGAAATTATATTCAATGCATCCTGCTGTTCATCCGATCTGATTTGATCTTGATCACTTTTGCAAATCGTGCCGCTGTCATGAAGATCACTCTTCATTTAATTTGTCGCTGGAGTAGTTGTGCCAATGTCGGTTACCAGGTGAGCTTCCCTCGTTCACACTAATGATAGCCATGCAATTCACAACAAGGATGTGAATTGCACAATCATCCAATCGATAATTGCTATCACGACATTCTTCATGAGTCACTGAGTCAACCATCGTCATATCGGGGAGACAACATATCATCTCCCTCCGATGTAAGCACATCCCACCGATGCAAGGAAAACTTGACGATGTCCCTTTACAACTTATTTGCTCATCCCATGTGGTCCCCACTATCCACGCGACATCCATGTCATCGCCGTATAGCTGGCGTCACCTTCCATGCAGACCAGTCCCACCATCCAACGGTTATGTGGCCAAGTTGGGAGAAACCCGAACTTCAAAACCTGCATCGGAGGTTAGGAATTTCCTGAAATATGCGACAACAAGGAGATCGCCATGTCGGGAGGTTATGAAACTCACAAACCCCACGACATAGGTTCCAAGGTTCTGGATTTCGGCGATAGTTCGACAATGAAAGCCAACACAGGGAAAAACGCCAAGTCTTTAATAGAGGTTCAAGCTAGCAAGTTGAGGCATATTTTCCAACAAGTTTTATAACTGCCACCTATAAGAGAGATTACTCATGTGCAATGTGAAACATGGAGCATTTTTGTAACATACACACACATTTACTCAGATGTCACTTGTACTCATATGCACTTTTTATTAAAGAACACATGATCTTATTGTAGAGAGAGTTGGGAGAGGAGTTGGTAAAGGGAAAATGGTTGCCTGGAAGAATTTTGGTCTTGGAAATTTTTTTTGTGTTTCAAGGGGTTGAGTTTTGGTTTGGAGAAAAGTGTTTGTATGAACTTTAGATATATTGTAATGTCCCCATTTTCCATCCCGCATAATAAATATTAATTAATTTAATTATGTAATGTTGCCTGGCAAAAGGTGCAATTATAAAGGTAATATTAAATAATTATATTAATGAGGTTAAAATGACGTTGGGAATAGTTATGAGATAATCTAATAAAGTCACTTTTATAATAAAGTGATAATTGGTTTTGGCGGGAAAAACCTAAAAAGGCATTATAAAAGGACATGAGAGCTCATTCTATCATTATGCAAAGATTATTTTATTGGAGATTGTGAAATTGTGGAGAGTTGAGCTTTTTGGAACGAGAGTACAAAAACCCTCAAGTTCAGATTTAGGGATTTGGATGGAAACCTAAAACCTCTCTTTGGCAGAATCACACAGGTTTCGCGCTTGGGCTTCAAGGATTGATTTGTGGGAATTTTGTGAAGTCTTCTTCGAAGACAAAATTCCCAGGGTTTGAAGAAACTATCATTTTGCTGAAGTGCTTCCAGGGTTATAAATAAATATTAAAATATTTGTAAGCTGCTTGTACCCCTGCTTTGTTTGTGACGGTTTATTCTATTCCGCTGGATGTTTTTGCATACAAATTTGAGTGTGCCTGGAGATCTATTTAATAATCATTGTAGATAAAGACAAACAAATAGATTGCAGATAAGGACTGTTAGTTTTATGATCAGATTTAATGCACAAAAAATTAATTCAAAATCAGACACAATAACACAGCAGATACCTTGGGAAAACCCTCCTCTTGAGGGAGAAAAACCCAGCAACAAATATAACTCTTATATATATGAGCAATGGCAACAAGTATCTTTACAATTAGGCCACACACAAGGCCAATAAACAGCACCAACAATGGCTGTAGCACACACTAATAGTCTGCCCTTCAATCTGCACTTGAATAGACTCACAATCTGCTCCTATATGAATTCACACTACTCTTCTTAAAGAACTCGCACTTAATGGAGAAGGAGATCGAACTTTGTTTGATTCACAAATGAGAGAAAGTGACCTTCTATATATACATGTTGCTTAGAGGGGTCGCACCTTTTCAAGGACAAGGTCGGTCTGTCACCATAAAAATAATTACAAATAATAAATAGTAATTACAAAGGAGGTTGGCCATCTTAGAGATATGTCACAAATAATTAAGGAAGTATGAAGCTCGAAGCTGCAATAACATCAACACTCCCTCTCAGCTAGGGAGGAATACTTCCTACTGCACAAGACACATCACCTCATCGTGATGCCAACCACAATGGCTACAACCATATGTGGAAAAGAAACGATATCACCTCATCGTGATATCAGATATCACCTCATTGTGATACCAACCATAATGGCTACAACCATGTATGGAAAATAAACGATATCACCTCATTGTGATATCAACCATAATGGCTACAACCATGTATGGTATGTACAAGTGTTCATCACTTGCGTGATGTTGTCACCTCAACATGACTTTCACCATGGCTCTCCCAGAGGGTGAAAACACAAGTACAAGAGGAATCATCACGGACTCTCTCACGTGATGCTGTCATGGAGTCACACACATGACATCCACCATGGCTCTCCCAGAGGGTGGAATCAAGGGATTTCACCTCGAACTTCTCTTATAGAGAAGAACTCATTAATCAAGGGATTTCACCTCAAACTTCTCTCACAGAGAAGAACTCATTAATGAGGATCACTGATACTAAGACTCCTTCTTAGTTAATTCTGTATTCTCCACCATACCAAGCTTATCTCGAAAGTACACAAACTTTATCCTGGATAGAGGCTTGGTGAGAATGTCTGCCGTCTACTCATCAGTGCTGATATACCTCAACTGTATAGCTTTCCTCAATACAATATCTCTGATATATTGGTATTTGATCTCAACATGCTTGGTTTTGTCATGAAACACAGGATTAACATAAAGCTTCACACAACTTTGGTTATCACAATGAATGATAGTGGGCTCCATTGATTGTCCAAACAATCCTGCAAGGAGCTTACGAAGCCACACTGCTTCCCGAGCTGCCACACAAGCTGCAATATACTCTGCCTCTGTTGTACTCAATGCTACAGATGACTACTTCCTGCTGCACTAGGAAATCATAGCAGATCCCAAATTGAAGCAACATCTAGAGGTGCACTTCTGATCAGTGACACTTCAAATCCACACCTGAAGAATATCTTAGCTATATCCAACTGTGCCACGCAAGTGTCTCATAATATGCTTTGCTGCAAGTAGATGTATTTGCCTTGGTTCACGCATGAATTGACTAAGTGCACTCACTGCATGGCAAATATCTGGTCTAGTATTGACTAGATACAACAACGATCCAATCAACTGTGTATATAGAGGATACACCAGATCTGAACTAGCTGCAGCCTCCTTAACCATCTTCTTCAGGTTCAGTAGGCTCCCTTTGAATCTTTAAGTACATGCATCAAACTTCTGACCTCATTGCAGATCACTCTATTCTGAATAGGTTTGCAGAGCTACCAATATCAAATCTAGATGAACGTCTTGTACAATTCTGATCTCAACTGCTGAAGAGGTTTTTCAAGGATTTAACACTTGGCCTTGCAACACTGCAACCTTCACTTCTCAGTGAGTCACAAAACTCCCTCTTGATCCCTACTTTAGAGATTGCAAAGAAGTCTTCTGGAAGTGAACTCCCTCTAGCCACCAACTCAGTCCTATGGCTGCAAGTTGTGACTTCATGCTTGATCATTTCTTTGGTTGGCATGACTTCCTCACAAGATGCCTCAAGCTTTTCATCACTAAGCAATCTCTCATCACCTTCTTGCCCCTAGAACTGTCCTGAAAGCATTTTAGAGAGAGATTACTAATAGTTTATCCAAAGAAATATCAATGCTAGAATCATACAAGGTTTACTATCTCAGGTTATAGCATGAATACATAAGAATTTATGAGCAATATTAAAACATGAATAAAAAAATCAACCTAAAGAGAAATATATCAAAAGATCAGAATGAAGGGATAAAGAAACTTATCTTTATTTAATTTTGATATAACTCTTTCTTCCATCTTTTACTCCTCTCGAGAGTGCCAAACTCAGCACAACAAAAAAAAACAATCTGCACAACTATAGATTTCTTGAATGCATTATGCAGTTAGCATGTAGAACCAACTCTCTCCAAGAGTTCAAGGCTCTATCACAATTCATGCATTAGAGAATGATATCGATGTGACCAACTAATCACCATCAAAATTGCAATTCTCTTTTTATTTTAGAGTCACACTCAGAAATCTTCACGACCAGCATGAAATAACTTGTAATAAATGAAATCTTCAAAGGATCTTATGCTAGTGAACACAATTCAAGAGGAACCACTATCTCTCTTTACTAATTACAAGATCCAACTAAATGATATAACTCAACAAACAAAGAATACTTATCTCTTTAAATATTTTGATGGATGCAAATACTGGACGTAGTAAGATACACTGCTCTTGCATACAGATTAGCACACAACATTCACGGCTTGAACACATGCCCATAGCTTAGAATAGAAATTCCCTAGAATACTTTTGAGGAGAGATCTCATCCTCATTCGTAAATGAAGTATGCTGATTAGGCCCGGTGGGGCAATCCTTTGCATAGTGATTGAACATTTCACAATGAAAACATTGGACTTTGGAGAGGTCCCACTTCTTCTTGAATGTGGGAGCACTATCAGCTCCTTTATCTCTATTCCTCTTGAAATATCCTTTCTTTCCACCTTTCTCTTTCTTCTTCGAGGGTTGAGCGGAAAGAACATGAATTTCTTCATTTGTAGAGCTTCGACCAATACCTCTTGTAGCCAACCTAGACTCTTCTTGAATGCAATCTGCCCTCAAACGATCAAACTTGGGAAGTTTCGATCTTGCACTGATTCCTTGAATGTAAGACTCCCAAGATGAAGGAAGACCATTAAGGGCAAGCATGGTCAAATCCTTGACATCAACAAAATGACCAATAAAAGAGAGCTGATTTCTCAATTCGGAAATCTTCATGAAGTAAGCGATGACAGATTCTCCTTCCGCCATCTTCACATGATGAAGTTGTTGCTTCAGTGCAAGTGCATAGCTTGTGTTGTTGATTTCATCCATCTCCTCCAAAGACTTAAACTTCTCCCTTTTCATCTTCATCTTAGAGATGATGGGAACAATATGATCCTTCATGGGATTAACTAACATCTTCTTTGCCTTAGTATCTTTCTTCTTCCATTGAATCTTCTCTTCCTCATCAGTAGGTTCAGAAACTTTGCTCTCCTCGAACTCAGCCAATTCACTTTCTTCCAAGGTGAGCATAATTTGAATCTCCAAGATGCGAAATTAGATGCTCCCTCAAGTCTGTCCTCGATCTTGAGACCGTTCACCATCTTGCGAAGAGATAGAAGTGAACAAAGATGAGAAGAAGAATAAAGATATCGCTGTAAGACTAAATCTGATCAAGATCTTCAAACCCGCTCTAATACCATGTTAGTTTTATGATCAGATTTAATGCACAGAAAATTAATTCAAAATCAGACACAATAACACAGCAGATACCCTGGGAAAACCCTCCTCTTGAGGGAGAAAAACCCAACAACAAATATAACTCTTATATATATGAGCAATGGCAACAAGTATCTTTACAATGAGGCCACACACAAGGCCAATAAACAGCAGCAGCAATGGCTGTAGCACACACTAATAGTCTGCCCTTCAATCTGCACTTGAATAGACTCACAATCTGCTCCTATATGAATTCACACTACTCTTCTTGAAGAACTCGCACTTAATGGAGAAGGAGATCGAACTTTGCTTGATTCACAAATGAGAGAAAGTGACCTTATATATATACATGTTGCTTAGAGGGGTTGCACCTTTTCAAGGACAAGGTCGGCCACCATAAAAATAATTACAAATAATAAATAATAATTACAAAGGAGGTCGGCCATCTTAGAGATATGTCACAAATAATTAAGGAAGTATGAAGCTCAAAGCTGCAATAACATCAACAAGGACAAACAAGACTTTGGGAATTAAATAATATTTAAGAGGGCGATCATATTTGTTGGCGTAAGGTTTGAATATTCCAAGCTTGGATGGAACCTCACATGCATGTGCAAGACTAATGAATATCGCCGCATGTGATAGGTCCATGAAGTATTGATTTTAAAGGAGCCGTAGTTATTACTAAGGGTGCAAAGGAGAAAGGAGATAATATTGTGGCTCATATTAAATTGACAACATTGATATCGCCACCTTGTGAAGTCGTAATTCAAACTTCTTCACCGCAGCTATTCTTTATAGCAATTGAAAGATAGGACAAGGCGTAGGGATAATAAAGGAGTCTACGCCAACAGATAAGACAAATCGGGTTTCAAATAGGACAACTTTTCAGGTATGATAAAATATTCCAGCCACCACATATCTAGAGAAGGAGATTATATTTTAAGGGCTTGATAATATATTTGGGTGAGGTGAGTTCTTTAGTAGTTGAAAGGAAAGTCAAAGGGAAGTCACGTTGCCTTATATTCACCATCGATTCAATAAAGAAGGGCTTGAAGGCTTCGTGAGATTCCAGATATTAATATCGCTGCTCCAGATATTAATCTGCAGAGGTTGCTCATTGGTTCGTGAGTTTTAGAGAGAGGCGACTTAGTGGGTAAGTAACAAAGAGGCAACATGACTCTTCAACGAGAACTAGCATCGGGTTTCCAAGAGCTACACTCTGATATTTCATAGTAATATTGTTTGTAGATGATTAGAGTTTTCAGTAATAGGTAAGAATTAATTATCATTGTATCTTTGATATTTCAGTCTCTCAATTCTGAATACAATCCTCGGTTTCATAGAGGCAAATACTCTCAATATTTTGTATAGCAGTTCTAAGTTATTTGTATGAGAAAATTTTGTTTGGTTGCTGTGTAAAATTGCCTGGAAATGCATTTGTTTGATCTGCAATTAATTTTAGTCATGGTAGTAACATTAGTTTGACAAAATGATACATATGTCAAACTGAGGAAATCGGGAAAAATATCGCTCTATCTTAGGGGGGGATATTGCAGTGGTATCAGAGCTTAAGAACTTGCCATCCTGTGGAGTCTTGTGTGTGGCACAACAATCAGTAGAATGATGAACACTTCTGGTAAGTCTATTTCCAAGTTGATAGGACTCTTCGAACTTATGAAGGATCTAAACATCAAGAGGTTCTATAGGATAGTGGTAAAATCCAAACATAAGGGAGAGACTGAAAATAGAATATTAGAATCCAAGACAAATGAAAAGGGGTCTTCTAGAGAAAAAATTCGGAAGGGCAGAAAGAATGAGTTAAGGAAACAAAAACTTTGTTGTACTTGTAAAGGGCCCTGGGAGCCTAATCACCTATGCATTAGTAAAAAGGTGAAGAGGCTTGAGGAGTAGCAAATAGTCACAAAAGCAGAAATTGTAAACGAGGAAATTGTCTCTAATGTTTTTGATGCTAAGGATGAAATTGAATTTTCAGGTGCTTCTTCCACTACAGTTGAGTATATTGATTTTCAGGAGGTAGTAAAATCTGATTTTTCTTTCTCAACAAAGGAAGAGGGGACTAATTCAATTTTATTCCAGCAGAATGGCACAATGGCTTGTTATGAGGGAGAGACAAATGTTGGTACAGGTAAAGGTTGCACGAGTCTCCTTGTGGGAGATTTAGAGATAGTGGTTGATAAAATTTGTGAAGACATGAACTCCTTTAATGATTATAACACTGTACCATCATTTTTGCATGAGGAGTACAAGATACCTTTTGGTGAGACAGCTAAGTTTGATGATTCTATGTGTGATTCTAACATTGTCCTATTTCTTCTACACGAAGAATGCATGGCATCATCCAGTGAAATAGTTAAGTGGGATGATGATGATGATTTTGTCTTTGAAACTAACGCTGCCCTAGTTCCAAATCAGCAAGTATGCAAAGAGGTTATCATAGAAGAAGATCTTGGGGAGAGTCAAGTTGTTCAAGGTCAATTAGCTACTTCATCAAATGAATCCAATATTGTTCATAAGCCTAATTTGGAGAACCAACTAAAGGTTAGTGAAGACAAGATTGTTGTAGCATTAACACATTTCGATAGCTCTCACAAGCTGATTGAAAATCACCTTTGGAAGGTTCAAGTTGAGGGAGAGCAAAAATGATTTGAAGAGGAATCCTCTCATGTTGATTTACAGACAATCAAAACAGCTATGGGAACAATGAAATCGGATTATTTAAATCTACTTATAGATCGTGATCATCTCCTCGATCTAGCTGTAATTTATTTAGATGCATTGAGAAGGAAAGAAGAGGAAGTTGGCAATCTTACCTCCGAGCTTGTGAATACTAAGGATTCCTTGGAGGCTACTCAAGTAGCCCTTCAAGAAGCAGAAAATCAGATTAATGGGGTTTTGTTTAGAATTGAGTTTGGTACATCCTACATCAACCCAAGTAGGAAATCATTCTTCTATGGCAGTCCCATCCGAAGAACAACAACCTCACTCACAAATTATGGAGATCAAATAAGTGGTTGAAGAAGTTAGTGAACTCCATGAGGGTGAGACATTGCATGAATATTCTAGAAATTCCCATACTTAGATGATTCAACATGGTGATACTGATGGGGAGGTACTTAAAGAGTATGAACTCTTGAAATTGGAGGAGAAAATTTCACAAGAAAGTGCAGATTGCAGCCAAGAGGTTAAGGCTTTGATAGGTAATGCATATAATTTTCAGCATGTTACACCTCTTGGATCAGCCCTTAAGGATGAGTATTCAACAAGAAAAGAGGTTGAACAAACCTTAGTTCACTTTGATATGACAGACAAGTTCATTGAATATCTCATTTGGACAATTAGTTTTGAGGAGGGACAAGAGGGTCCAAGGGTAGGAGTTAAGGCATCGAGTTTGCATGCAGTCAAGCGTGCCCTGGAAGACATAAAATCAGGTTACTTGCATTAGATAGAGATCTTGCCATCAGGGTTGTAGAGAAGGTTGAGAGAGTTGTTGCAAGGTTTATCCAACATGATTTGAGTTGTGAGTCATCTTTTGATGATGGCAATGAAGTATGGAATCCTCGCGACTACTCTGGTATTCCATTGACATAGACAGGTGAATTTCACCTCGATTGCATGGTGAGGTGTGTTCATTAGTTTTTGTTTAGCCTACATACGCAAGATTTGACCATGTCTTTGATAGCACATAAAGGTGGGTTGGATAAGGGATTATCTAGTTCACTCTGGTATGATGTAATATTCCCCCTTAATTTTTCCCGGATTTTATTAGCACAAAACATCACTGATTAGCGTTAGCTCCAAAATGATAACTAGCAAGAATAGTAACCCTTCACCTTTTGATCACCAAGATCCCAATGTGGGCGAGGTGAGAGCATACGATACTGGGGATTGTTAGCAAACTGGAAATGAAATACAAAGCTGCTAGGCGGTTAGCCGACCATGAAGGAAAGTAGATATTGAAAATACAAAGAGTAGGCGGATAACCGAGCATAAAGCTCAACCACTTATTCAGCGGGAGCGGAGTTATTACAATATATAAGGTGGCAAGCCAGCCATGAATCTGCACTACCACTGATTCCGTGGGGGGAATTTAAACAAGTGCTGAAAGTAAAATATAAACTCAACCACTTCCTCAATGGGAGTAATTACAAAATATTAAAGTGCAGAAATATAAATAGCTGTTAGTACTACTAAACCAACTTTACAATGATAGTTTCAGCTGCACAATAATGTTAAGATATATCATCAAGAAACCTCAATATGTTAGAGAATAATCCCTAACTGATACAATATGCTATAGAACAGAAAATATAGCATTAAATTGAATTATATCAGATCTGATTAGAAATAGTAAACACAAAAAATCAGACCAGCAAGATAAAAATTCACCAAAATTGACACAACTGTTTCAATTCAGCTTTGATTGACTTCAAATAGCAATCAAATGAAGCCAATAGCCTAGGTGTCCAAAATCCAACTAGAAAATTTTGCCAAAACAGCAACAGAGACTTGGCACAAATCCCATTGCAACAATACCGAAGTGGTACGACCTCTAGGAAGGGTCGACTTCCTTTATAAAAATCAAGACTTAGTATTAAAATTTGAAACCTTGCACAACTGGGCGCCCTGCACAGTAGAACAGCTTGAGCCAGTACCCATAACGAGATAAAAATCATTGGCGAAGCTATCAGCAGAAGTTCGCTTCAGCCATGTAGTTCATCAGCAGAAATAAACAGACTATACAACAACAATCTGTTTATAATATTAGAATTTAGCTCTATTTGCACTCCTGAGTGAAGCACGGTCTTTAGAATACCATCTAGGAAGCTATCGTTTCAAGCCCAAAGAATGGCATAGTAAGGGTGCTAGGAGGTATGCGTTCCTCGAAGCGGCTCTGAATTCAATTCAATAGCATAACATTATCATAATTTCCAAATATATGAATGAAGGAATAAGGCATCAATAAATAGACTCTTCTTGGCATTCAAATCACCATTGAAACCTCCAAGAAAATAATATGAAACACTTCAGCTTCCTCAAGAGGGGATGCCCAACCTTTTCACTTGGCAATTAAAAATATTAAATTAACTTTAATCCACCTCCTTAGGCGTCCAAGAGAGGAGATAGATAATTCAACTTTTAAATATTTTAATCTCCAAATAGGATACCCACATTAAGTCCCACTTTTAAAAACAACTTAGAAGTCACATGCCTAGACCAAGGGGTCCAAAATAATAATAAAATATTAATGTGACTTAAGTTATTAATTTTTCCAAACAAGCTCCAAGAAGGAATGAAGAAGCCAACGCCCAAACTGAATTGCCTTATTGCCAGAAATAGAATGAATGATTGGAAACAACTGTGCTACTACTAGGATGACACTGCTATAAATAGAACTTACCAAAAATAGCAAATTGCTATTAATAGTAAGTGTTTGCAAACTTCATTTGAGCAACAACTGAGCAGTAATCAAGACTTACTAAAAATAGTAAGTGCCTGGAAAGGTTGACGGATTCAAATGCAGGTTACACCACCCTGGAGATCTCTGAAAACCCAAAAAAACTCAAAAAACTTTCCTGCATGCAAGGTACTAGAGAGAAATGCATGTCATTTTCTCAACATGCATGTTACCTTATCCTAAAGCTCTCCAAAAACCCATAAAGCTCCAAAGAATAGACTGCAAAAAACCTGCATGCGAGCCTTCAAAAGCCAAACTAAAACCTCCTATAAAATAGGAAACCCTAATTTGCTCAACTAATTAGCCTACGGGTTTTTGGAAATAGGCTAAATCCAACTGAAGAGCGTAGGGCTAAATTGGGGACATTACATATGATGTGTTTCCAACTTCAAGTGATGAAACCAAAATTTGCAAGTCTCCTACTTTGCTTTCTTCAGATGGTTGCTTCTAGAAATAGGAACCTGAGACTTGGCTCATTTGGATTCCAGTGGTTCTGAGAGTGGCACAACGGAAGTCAACAGGGATTGGGTGTGATGGACTTCTGATTTGGCTATGGGATCCAGGGATTAGTATGGCTAGTAGATTGCTTCTTTCTACTACAGGATTTGACTGAGTTACAGTGTATAGTGGTATCATGTTGATGCCACAGGATTGTGATGGAGCATTCTACAGGTTCATCTGGGACCCATGGTATATAGGTATGGATTGCTTGGGGACAAGCAATCTTTGGGAAGGGAGGACTACAATGTCTCCATTTTCCATCCCGCCTAATAAATATTAATTAATTTAATTATTTAATGTTGCCTAGCAAAAAGTGCAATTATAAAGGTAATATTAAATAATTATATTAATGAGGTTAAAGTGGTGGCGGGAATATTTATGAGATAATTTAATAGTCACTTTTATAATAAAGTGATAATTGGTTTTGGCGGGAAAAACCTAAAAAGGCATTATAAAAGAACATGAGAGCTCATTCTATCATTATGCGAAGATTATTTTATTGGAGATTGCGAAATTGTGGAGATTTGAGCTTTCTAGGATGAGAGGATGAAAACCCTCAAGTTTAGGTTTAGGGATTTGGATGGAAACCCAAATCCTCTCTTTGGCAGAATCACACAGGTTTCGCGCTTGGGCTTCAAGGATTGATTTGTGGGAATTTTTTGAAGTCTTCTTCGAAGACAAAATTCCAGGGTTTGAAGAAATTATTGTTTTGCTGAAGTGCTTCTAGGGTTATAAATAAATATTAAAATATTTGTAAGCTGCCTGTACCCCTGCTTTGTCTATGACGGTTTATTCTATTCCGTTGGATGTTTTTGCATACAAATTTGATTGTGCCTGGAGATCTATTTAATAATTGTTGCAGATAAAGACAAACAAACAGACTGCAGATAAAGACAAACAAGAGACTTTGGGAATAATAGTATTTAAGAGGGCGATCATATTTGTTGGCGTAAGGTTTGAATATTCCAGGCGTGGATGGAACCTCACGCATGTATGCAAGACTAATGGATATTGCCACATGTGATAGGTCCCATGAAATCGTGATTCTAAAGGAGCCGTAATTATTACTGAGGGCACAAGGGAGAAAGGAGGTAATATTGTGGCTCATATTAAATCGGCAATCATTGATATCACCACCTTGTGAAGTCGTGGTAATTCAAACTTCTTCACCGCAGCTATTCTTTATATAATTGAAAGATAGCACAAGGCGCAAGGATAATAAAGGAGTCTATGCCAACAAATAAGACAAATTGGGTCTTCAAATAGGACAAACTTCAGGTATGATAAAATATTCCAACCGCCACATATCCAAAGAAGGAGATTATATTTTAAGGGCTCGATAATATATTTGGGTGAGGTGAGTTATTTAATAGTTGAAAGGAAAGTCAAAGGGGAGTCATGCTGCCTTATATTCACCATTGATTCAATTAAGAAGGGTTTGAAGGCTTCGTGAGATTCCAGATATTAATATCGTTGCTCCAGATATTAATCTACAGAGGTTGCTCATTGGTTCGTGAGTTTTAGAGAGAGGCAACTTAGTGGGTAAGTAACAAAGAGGCAACGTGACTCTTGAACGAGAACTGGCGTCAGGTTTCCAAGAGCTGCACTCTGATATTTCACAGCAGTATTGTTTGTAGATGATCAGAGTTTTCAGTAACAGGTCAGGATTAATTATCATTGTATCTTTGATATTTCAGTCTCTCAATTCTGAATACAAGCCTTGGTTTCATAGAGGCAAATACTCTCAATATTTTGTATAGCCATTTCAAGTTATTTGTATGAGGAAATTTTGTTTGGCTGTGTAAAATTGCCTGAAAATGCATTTGTTTGATCTGCAATTAATTTCAGTCATGGTAGTAACATCAGTTTGACAAAATGATACATATGTCAAACTGAGGAAATTGGGAAAAATATCGCTCTATCTCAGGGGGGGGATATTGCATATATTGAAGCATTAATGAAGTTTTCTTGTCCTATGGTATTTGTTTTTCCTTGCCCAATGGAAGTTTTGCTTCAGATTTCTTCCTTGGATTGCAGCTGTTTGCTGTTGCTCATTTCAGGAAAACTTAGCTTGGTGTAGAAGATCACAGCTGGCTGCTACATCAAAGATGGATGAGGTCTAGAAAAGGATTTTATTGACTATGAATTATTAATTTGTGAATAGGATCAAGATGTTGAAGGATTATTTTAAATAATTTTGATTGAAATATTTGAGCTTCAAATCTCTCTTCATTCTTGTTACTTTGACAATACGACAATAGTTAGTCTGCTATTAATACCATAATCTCAAATCAAATAGGATATCAACTTGCATATTAGATCTACCATAACAAATAAAGTTTTTGCATAGATAAAGAATATCCGTTGTTGCAATATCGTGCAACACATAATGCAACATTTAAAATATTGATTTTGCTCACCTTGAACAATTATTTAATCATTAAAAACATATCTAAAATAATTGACTAAAAATGGGATGTGACGTTGACCGCACTTTGTTTACTCCAGTAATGGTAATTCAATACACTATAGAAGTAAACTAGAAACACAATATCATTGAGTATGTAAAAGCATTCACAGAACAGAACAAATGTATATGAAGCATTGCAGTCTTTATTCATGTACTTGCAGTATTACATTATCATATCAACACACTCCCCGACTACGAACCATACAGCAACATAAATAGTTAACCGGCGTCGGTTGAGAGCACCAACCGTCGACAACTGACAAGTACCAACTAATCCCGAGTGCTAACTAGCCCCGAGTGGTAACTAAAGTGCTAATCCCGAGTGCTAACTAGTCCCGAGTGCTAACTAACCCGAGTGCTAACTGACCGAGTGCTAACTAGTCCCGAGTGCTAAACCCGGACAAAACATTATTTATTTATTCCATTATTATCTATTCCCAGTACGACCGACTACAACATTTATTTAATTAGTACGGTCGATTACAATATAATTATTTATTAACATGGCTGTCTACATCATCCCCCCCTACAAAGTAGTCGTCTTCCAGACGACTGAAAACAAAAAGTGCCAACTCCTTGTAGTTTTCCTGTAATTGATTCTCCCTCTGTGTTGAAAGTCGTCGTGCATCGGCCACCTGGGTATCCTTCTCTATCAACTTCTCCTCAAGAGCTGCCACTCTTGTTTGCTTGGCTGCCAATTGCTCTTGTAACTGTACTATGATGGCTGGTTGCACTGCAAATTGGCAATTCCAATAAATCTGATGG
>VDFB02149507.1:0-24954 GCA_007258455.2 Sequoia sempervirens | reverse complement strand
GAATACAAATCTAAAATAGTTATAATAATTCATCTACTCATCAATAATATTTTCATACCATTAACAATTTAAAAAGAATTGGAAGACAACTATAATTTATAACATAGCATCCTTAAATGGTTCAAATTTTATGGAATGGACACAGGGAATGGAATGGACAATGGATTATGTAAGTGAAAAAAAAGTTCTATTGCCTTCATTGAACCTAAATTTATCTAGTTAAGATATGTCTAAAATTAAGAATTCACTAGAATATCAATATTCCATAAGAATCTCATAAAGAGGATGAATTTAATGGAAGATAATATAAAATCCTCCATATGAGGATGAATTTATCATTACAATATGAGTGAATCATCTCAATTATATAGCCAAGAACATCAAAAAATTATAGATTGGAAAGCAAAATAATCAGACATTTATCATATTTTTATATGTATAAATTTTAGATACCATCAAACTATTTAAACTTATAGATTGCATAAAGCTATAAATTGAATCGCTAAAACTAATTTATTAAGAATCAAATCTAATAAAGTTTGACTTCATATTGCATGTACTTGTTATAAATATCTCACTAATCCAACCATACATTTTATATATACAAAAAATTATATAATTGTAATGCCCATAATTTTCTTTACTCATACCTTTGATGTGGATCTCTCAATCCAGATCAATTAAAATTATTTGTAATGTTGAGGAAAATGGATTTAATATCAATAGAGTTGTCATGAAACTACCTCTTGATCAACGATAGATATTATCCACTCTCAGAATGTAAATATGTTTGGAGATAATTCAAAATAATTTGTATCCTTTATATCCTTTCATCCAATGTATCCTATCTCTTAATTGAGATCCTCTACCACAATTAAGTTCAAATATTCTAAGTTTTATTTCAACGAAAGCAACCACTCATTGTAGAAAAGTTATTAGTAAGTGCTAAAGCCAAAACAAGTTTTTTTTTTTTCCATTCTAGATCTCTTTCTAGCCATATTCTTATTGTAAGATCATAGTAAGGTAGTGCAATAGATTTAATCGCATCATTCCAAAATTGTATCCACTTACCATTTTGATGAGGTCTAGGAACATCAACCAAAGGGATATTAGGGAAGCAAGGTGATAATTTGATTGAGGTGGAAGTGTTGAGCTTGAAGGATAGATTATTAGGTATGAGGAATAAGAAGTTTGAAAAGTTTAAAGAATTGGGAGGTGATATGTGAGATAGGTTTAATAGAATCTACTTAAATAAGGGTGTTTTGTGGAGAGGGGACAATGGAAAGATAAATAAATAAGTTTTAATCTATCAATACAACTAAGTTTCCCTTAGTTCGTCATCTCTTTAGTTGGTCCAAGTGAGCTAGTGATCATTATAAGAATATTTTTTGTCTAAAATGGGATCTAAACCCCTCATGGTATTTCTAGTTAAGATGTAGGAATTCAATTATTTTTTAGAGAGTTTATGAGAACTAAACCAACTTGTATCTTGGTTTTTTCCACCATATCATATTCACCTCCTTGTAGCCATTTAATCATAGGGAGGGCATAAAAATCCATTCCCACAATTTAATTTGAGATGAGGAGTCATTAGGCATACAATAAAGAAAAAATGAATAGGTATTCCTTGGATTAGTAGTAAGAACTAAGCACAATTGTTGTTGGGATCCACTCCTCAATAGATGATAAACTTAGCCAAGTATTGGGAAAGGTGAGTCAACCTTGCATCCTAATATTTTGATTTATTATTTTGTCTTCATATTTGGAAATGAGGCATCTCACTTTGTGTTGGTAGTTATTTGTCATTTGTTGAATGCTTCAAGGGAGGTGTCTAAGATGTTCCAAATGCATATAATATTATTATAGCTTTATAAGATGAAACCCTCTTATGACATATTCTTATGACATTTAAGAGCATGACTATAGAATATTTACAGTAAAGTATTGACCAACATTGTGAAAAATCATAAGAAATCTTTTAAGAAATAGCAACTGTGTCAAGGAAAAAGATGTGGACATTTACAAGAACTTTTTTTTTAAAGAAAAAGTGGGAGACCACTTATAATTTTATTTATATATAATATTTTACATATAGCTAGTTCAGGCGGACATACTGGCGGGAAAGAACCAATAAGAAAACCCCCAGTTGCAGTCTGAGTAACAAATTTTACAAAATATGAAAAAGACCAGTGATGTCCTAGTACAAATGACCAATTATCTGATTACAATGTTACAAAAGCACATTGGTTGAATACATCAGTACATATGCACATTCTCTTATGCACCCAAAATACCCAAAAAAAGACATCATACTAGATATACCCATGACTTGAATACATAACACAGTGGAGATTACAAAACCTTACTAAACATAAGACTGATAAGCTAGAAAGCCACTTTCAAAAAGATGCAGATTTTCCACCAACATGCTGAAAGCCATTAACCGAGCTTTCTTTTGTTCCCACTCGTTTACCTTTGTGTTGGCGATCATGCTCAAATGAAGGTTTTGATTTGTTAATGTCAGGCACATAACAATAACATAATTTCTTTTTGGATGAAGATGGAAGTTGCAAATCATGAATGCAAACATGACTTCTCAGGAAAGAAATGGGATGATATTTTCTTTTTAAATCATCAATATCCTCCATGGAAATGGCAGATCTGTATTTGTTTAGAACTTGGTAGAGATGTGAAGAAGTGTCATGCATTGTGGATAATAGCATGCCTTGGAATATGTGAACATATCTCTTATGAAACAAAGCCTTCTTTGAATAATTAACATTAGAAATTAATACAGTTTGGCAAGCATATTGTATAATCACACTAGAAACCAACAATGGAAGATTGAGAGTCTCAACTAAGAATTCCACCTTATAGATAACATTCATACTAGAAGCCAACAACTAAAGACCAAATTTCATAAATAAAGTTCATGTGTTATATATCATGCCTTTGAGGGGTCCACAAGTACCATGAGCCTTTTGAAATCCTTCTCCATCTAAATGCATCCATTCCAAGACCATTGGGAGGTGGTTATACAATATGAGCCAAGTATTAATTTCTAATGCTAATTATTGAAAGAAGGTATATAAATTATTCGAGCATCTTAATTCTCATACAAAGTTACATCTTAGTCAATTTCTCAATGTATGAGTTCCATATATTTGTAATTTTTTCTTAATATAAAAACATATTTTATTTCATTAAAATTAACCTATCTATTCCATGTTACAAAGGATGCTCTTATTTTAAATTATAAGTATATAATTCAAAATTAATTAGTAATTTTAAAGATAGAGTACACATAATTTCTTTAGTTAAAATAAAATAATATTCTTATTTCCATGTGAGAGTTATGTAGAATGGTAGTTTGATGTCTCAAAAATATTTCTTTCATATATACTAATTTTTTATCATTACATTATGAGTGAATCATCTCAATTATATATCCAAGCACATCAAAAATTTATAGAGTGGAAAGAAAAATAATCACACATTTATCATATTTTTGTAAGGTGTTCGAAAAGACTAAAAGTTTCCCTAGAAAGACCTAATTAAGGAATAAAAAAAATGGAAAGTGTCTACCTCATTGTATGTTGACCTTTCCCATATAAAAAGATCATGGAAATGCTAAATGAGTTGATATAAGAATTTTTAAGAATGAAGGCACAAAATTCATAACACTAATCCTAAAAGCAACAAGAAAGGCAATGAATAAAATCTTCCTAGTTATTTTGAAAGAAACTTTAAAAGGTTCTAAATCCCCTTCACACCCCTTTCTAAATGAAGATAAAATAAATAAGTTACCAAATATTTCTTAGAGTTTAAGGTGGCGATTTTAATATGATTTGAGAATAAATAAGATAAATTAGATGAAATCAAGTTTTGTTGTAAATGTGATAAATTTTGGGGCAATAATATGAAAATAATTTTGAACCTAGTTGACTCATCAAATGGCAATAAGATAGATTTTAAAGGGGCTTTATTTAAAACATGTAATAGTTAGATATGTACTAATACATTATATTCCCTATTAGATAGTTATTTCTTCCATAAAATTTCTTATAGTCTTCTAATTTATTAATAATAGTGATGTGTGCATCCCTAGACACTCTTTGATAACCACACTATTAATGTTTCTATTTTTACTAGAGGATACTCTAATTGAAAAGCATGTAAAGAGGAAGGGTTAGTTAACCTTGATATTAATGCAATGAAAGGTGGGATTATCTTGATGGTATCAAAGTTATCTTAAAGATATATTAAAGGTTTTTCTTCTATGCCTGAACACATTTAGTGAAATATAATGAATATGTGTTATCCTAGAAAAATATGTATAGCATTAAGGATAAAATTTAGACTTTAAGTTGAAAGAAAATGTCAAATATTTAGAATAAAAATGGTGGGGATGGAATACAAGCTTCAAGAATCTCCTTGTAATAATTAATTGCAATAATAAATGATTAAAACTAAACATGAATGGATATGTCACCAATAATTTTTAGATAAAAGGACTAAAATTAGAGCCAAGATATCTTAGTTCAAGTATCAGGATAAAGGTATCAAATTCTTATTCAATGTAAACATAGCTGAGTTTGATAGATAAAAAGTTGGCCCCATTAATACTAGGGGAGCATTGTCTAATGAGATTAAGTTGACACTATTCAATTTTTAGAAGTTAGAACCCTAACATTTATATGAGGCTTGTAAAATAGAACCTTATTAGGAAGAGTAGGAGAGGAGAAATGAACCCATAATAATTATACTTATACAAATAAAAATAATAATAATGTTTAACCATTTCAAAATGTTAAATTTGTTTCACTATGGTGATCAATAGCTAATTTGTACAAGGAGGCCACAATTTATAGGGAAATGAAGACTACATAAGAGGAGAATTTATAACATAGTAGCTTGGTTGTAGTTGTTTCTTTAGCATTAACTATTTTCTCTTTTTTCTTTTGTTGTTGAATATTTTATTTGATCTCTTAAAACTTATCAATGGTACTTGATCTTCATAATGATTATTTTCTTCTTTTTCAATTATTATCATCTTAGAAGAATACCATTTTAATTTAGAGTAGGGAGAAATGTATTTTTCTTTTAAAGTATTTAAAATATAATATTTATTTGATGGTTCCTTCTTAACCTCTTCCACTCCTTAGAAAAAATTATCCAACCACTTGAATCTCCTTATAATTAATCAATTTACTTCTATGATTTATGTATGCATTTTTAGTGATTTACTCTTTATCCTTTCAATTTATTCATGATATACTTTAATATAGTTATAACAAGTATATAATAGTTTTTCATAATTGGATATGCCTTAAGAAACTCTTTAAACGTGAAATTATTTAATGAGGGAAGATATAAATTAAGGTTATTCTTTCTTACTTACCTCATGCTCATCCATATTTTTTGTCCATAAATATCTCAAATCAAATTGGATTTTGCAAAGAGGATAGCTATATTTTAAATATTTGCTCAGAGTCAAAGTCATTTATTTCTTTGTACAAATTTAAATTTGATTTATATTATTTTAGTTTTTAATAGTTTTAACATGGATATATGAATCTTGAATAGTTTTATATATATATATATATAGTAAAGTGGACATATTTTTATATTTTCCTAATACTAGAAAATTTAATAATACCTTCATTCCTTCTAATCCTAATAGAACTATTTTATTATACATTTCATTCAAACAATCTAGTTTCTTTCCTCTAAATTTATTCTTCGATTCATACATTTAGTTTTACCAACCATTTTTGGAGTAATGTCATAAGACTCAAAGGAAAAATATGAAGAATTTTATCCAAGTTTCCATTGTATGCACCCTAAACTTTATATCATGAACTATTTGATATAATTTCTCAAATAAATTTGTTAATGAATTGTTTGATATAATGCCTCAAATAAATTTCCAATAGTGTTTTTGATATAATGCCTCAAATAAATTTGTTAATGAACTGTTTTGATATAGGGTGCATACAATGGAAACACTATTTCTATCATACTCCATCAAAAATTACCATGAACTGTTTGATATAATGCCTCAAATAAATTTGTTAATGAATTGTTTGATATAGGGTGCATACAATGGAAACACTATTTCTATCATACTCCATCAAAAATTACCATGAACTGTTTGATATAATGCCTCAAATAAATTGTAGGTGCCCTGGTAGAAATGTATGCAAAATGTGGAAGCATAGACAAGGCATGTTAATTTTTTGACAGAGTCGAAATGTATCATAGAAATAGTGTATGTTGAAAAGGCTTTAGAAACTTTCAAAAAAATGCAGTTTCAATTCAACAAATTTGAAAAATTTCACATTTAGGGTTTAGAAATTTAACAAAAAAATGCATTTTGAAGTCTATGAAATTCAAATTTGACAAACTTGGAAGTTGGGTTGATGAACTGTGGAGAGATGAAGTCAATTTTTCTATTCGCCAGAGAGATGAAGTTGAGTTTGTTCACCGTTTGCCATTCATGTTTGTCATTCATTGTTTGCCGCACGCACAGAGCATAGGGAAAGCAGAAAAAGGGAAAAATGATAGTGACAAGTTCTTTTTTTTTATGTCTTATTTGAGGGGGTTCGGTCGAACATGGGTTCGATCGAACCCCTTAAAATATTAATTTTTTTGTTTATGTTTTGGGGGTTCGTTCGAACATAAAAGGTGGTTTAGCCAAACCATTGAGTTTGACCGAACTCGTTGAGTTTGGGGAAAGGAAGAAAAATGAAATTTCCTTCCTCATAAAATTTGTAAACCACTATTGTGGTTTGACCCTAGGGTTTAGAATATTATAGCTTTTAATTTTTCAAGTAAGGTTTTATTAAATTTATTTTAGATTTTATAGTATATCTGGTTAGGGTGAAATTCTATATTGACGAGAATTACTCTATATAAAATGCTAGTATTTTGTTTATTTTATCTAGTTTAGTGCATGAATTGAGTCTCATACAGAACACTTGTGATCTCCAATGTTTAATTAGCCACAAGATTATTAAGATAAATAAATTTGACTTTCTCCTTTTGTTTACTGTTTATTGATTATTATCAATTATGTAATTGTGCCATTTTGATTCCCTTATGCATTTATGTTATAACATTGCAAATTACAATTTGGTTGATTTATTCATATAAGTTTTTTATTTTTATTCAAGAACAGTTGAATTTTTGTAATAGCCAATATACAGTTCATATCTACGGTAAAAAATCTTTAAAAACAGTCAATCCAATGGAGTAAAAATTTGCTTTTATTTATTTATTTTTGTATCTCAAAACTATTTTGATTCTAAACTTTTAGCAAATTAAAAAATATATTTTATGGCTTAATTTAATCAGAACAAATAGCGAAAACCCTTATTAATTAGGTTAAATTTTGCATGCATATTACTTTGGAATATTTTTGTTTTTTCGTTATTGAAGTGTTGTGTCCACTAATATAATCTATTCAAATATCTTCTAAATTAGGTTCTTTACTTAGTTATCTTTGTCCAGTAGGAAAATATGTTCTTGGGCCTATCAAATTTGCATTTAGTTCTATATTCTCGATTTAGGTATGGTTGATTTTTATTTAACTACTCTCCTCTAAGAATTTTTCAACCTTGTCTCATGCATCCTAAAGCCTATACATTGTAGTCATTTCCTTCACTTTAACACCTTGAATAAATATATTTATTTATTTTATTCGTAATTTATTTTTGTATTGAATTAGTCTCATATTGATTCTATTATTTGCCTAATTTGCTATGAATATCTATGTTGTTTATAGGTGTAAAATTTCTTGATAGAGGATACTTTTTGACAATTAAGCAAATTAACCCAACTATTTGAAAATATTTTTAGAGGTATTTATAATTTAAGTTTTTCACATTAATACAATTTAGAACATAGTGTTTCTTTATGAATTAATTCAATTCAAAACATAGTGTTTCTTTATGGATTGATTTTTGATATTAGTTATGAATTATAATTTAGAAAATCTTTGTAGAGTTAATTCAATTCAAAACATAGTGTTTCGTTATGAATTAATTTATGATATTAGTTATTAATTATAATTTAGAAAATCTTTGTAGATTTAATTCAATTCAAAACATAGTGTTTCTTTATGAATTAATTTATGATATTAGCTATGAATTATAATTCAATACAACCTATTGTTATACTACAGTCATAAAAATATGAGAATACATGACTCATTATTTAGAATATAAGTTATTTAGATACCTCGATATTTAAAATCTACTCTATTATACTTATCAATTATAATTAAAACAATAAAATAATATACTTTTTATTTTCTTAACTGATCACAATTGTGCTTACACCATGGTCATGTAGGGATGGATTCTTCAAACAATACGTCCCATAGCAAAACTACTACAAGAAATGAGGCTCTGAACCAAGAAGCATTCCTATTCCATCCTTGAACCCTTACAAGAGCTGATGGACAATAAAGGCTAGAGTGATTATGAAACAACAACTTCACCATTTTAATAACACAAATGGAAATGGAAAAGTCTTTAGCTTTGATATGCTTGATCATAGTGGTGGTGAAATAAGAGTCATATATTTTAATGCAATATAATTGTATTGAGAATGAAAGAGTCTTTACAATCTCCAATGGGACATTAAAACCTGCAAACAAAAAATTCAACACCTTAAAAAATGAATGGGAAATTTTGTTGCAAAGTACTTCCATTGTTCACTTATGTATGGAGGAGGAGACGTTAATACCGAAGCATAGTCTCAACTTTACACCGATAAGTGGAATTAAGGATATGCATAGCAATTCAATTATTGATATTATTGGTATTGTCCTATCAATCAATCCATGTACTACAATATTTAGAAAGAATGGAAATCAAGTTAAAAAAAATAGTTCAGCTTAAGGACATCTTAACTTTTGCAAAATTCACTTCACAACGTGGGGTGATTTTTGCAACAACAAAGGTGAACAACTTGAAAAATTGTGTCACTCATAAACTTTACCAATTCTTGTTGTGAAGGCTGCAAGAGTTAGTGACTAGGGTGAAAAATCTTTAGGAACAATAAGTACCACCCAAATTTTGGTAAATCCAAGTCTTCCAGAGTTAGAACAGCTGATGTCTTCATTGAAAAATTCATTTGCTAGACAACCTTTAATGTTGAAAATTGTAAAAGAAATTCAAGATAGGAAATTATTCAAATGTAATACAAATACATGGGTTTCGCTGAAAGCTATAGTATCTTTCATCAAATACGAGAATTTCTATTACAATGCTTGACCCATAGAGATTGAATGGAAAAAATGCAAAAAAAAGATGTAGAAAAATGACAACGATAATCGGTATTGCCAAAAATGTGATAAGAGTATCCCTGATTGTGACTATAGATATCTCCTACAATGCCAGGTGCAAGATCATATGGGTTCAACTTGGGATACTTCTTTTGAGAAACCAGTAGTAGAAATAATGGGTGTAATAGCAAAGGAATTATATTAATTGAAACATGAAGATCAAGATGATTCGAAGTTTGCAGACATTATATGTAAATTTCTTTTCAAGAAGTTCATATTTACTGTTCAATTTGCAATAGAGAGTTACAATAATGTAGAGAGGATCAAGTGCATAATTATGAAAATAAAAGAGTTTGATTATTCAGTTGAAAGAAAGATTCTACTCGAGTGAATTGGTCAGGATTCAAATAGTCATACTTCAAGTGCTACAAGCATGTAAATATTATGCATGCATATATAAGTATATACCTCTTCATGCACACCTCTTTTGGTGTTGGGGTTCAATTCAATCATGCCACTATTGTAACATTTATAAGTGTGGTATACATATATGTTTACACAATTGTATTATGGTTTGATGCTTTTTGTTTGCATTCTTATTACCTCTATCAATATTATACAATTAGTTATATAAATATTTCATTTCCGATTCTACAAGTGACTACATCTTTTTGGTTTACATTTTTTTTATCGATATTATCAATACTCTATATAATTACTTATAAAAATTTTTACAAGTGACTATATATTTTTGGTTTACATTTTTTTAATCAATACTAAATAATATGATAATGATTCCTATACTTGTAAATATTTGTTTCATTTTCTACACTTTTAGATCATGTCCAATGTCAATGCTGGAGAAGATTGAACAAACAATTTAGCAACAAGTCCAATTATAATCCTAGATGATTCTATGTGTAACAGCTAACATGTCTTACAGATAACAGAAAAAAAGTTATTTGCCTACTTCAGCTGAAAGCCAACTAAATAATTGACATTCTAGGGTTTCCAAAATAAAGATATCGAATTGAAATGAGTAAAAACTGCTAGGGCATCATTAACTAACTCACAACTTTCATTGACTGATAATGAACTAGGGTTTCCTTTTTGCACTTTAAATTGTAAAGAATTTTTCAAATAAAAGTAACTACATAAATCTAATTCTTCAACCAACTTTTAAGTTTCATTTTCAACTAAATAGTAACATCTAACTGTTTCCAACAATTGTCTCATGGAAGATCAAACTAAATAACTGTCAAACTAGGGTTCCCATTTAACCAATTTATGAATTGAGGTAAAGAAATAACTTCTCTTTAATCATTAACTAATTTCAGATCTTTCATTTCAACTGAATGATTCAAGTAACTGTCTAACTAGTTAACTGTAGAATTTTACAACACACATTAAACATAAAAGAATAACATTCATTGCATAAATGAAAGTAAAATTTAATTAGCATTGCATATACCTGGATTTATGAGTGAGGAAGAAATACATTTGATATCATCATCATGTTATTGTACTTGGCTCCTTTAACAATGAGAGAAAGAGAATTATCATCAGGGGCTTTACCACCCAGCCAAGACCTACTGGTCTCCCAAGTTTCTTCGACTGAAGAACCTGCCCTTCACGAGGGTAATCAACATGGATCAAAATATCACCATGCCTTTGAGCCTGGTGTCATGAACCTATATTGCTGGTCGACCCTCCTCTATACCTGTACCTCCTACCTAGATGGATCATTCTGACCAAAAGTATATTTGGATCATGATAGCTGACAATTGCCTAACTGGCATATACCTTGGCCAAGGATTTTAATAATTTCTAGCACTCCTATGCCGATGTCTCTGGCACTACCGTGCCGACATCTCTCACACTCCTATGCCGATGTCTCTAGCACTACTATGCCGACATCTCTGGCACTCCTGTGTCGTCAACACTCTCACCCTTGCTCGACATAATAATTCTTAGATCAAGTTTTAATATTACCATAACTGGTTCGTTTATCGATCTTCTCTCAGTTCGAGGTTAAGTCTTACCCTTAAGGTTTAACATTACAAGAACTTGGTTTGGATTCACTTCTTGTTTAAGGATTATGCTGTTATCTTTTTTTAGAAGGAGAGAAATTCATCTGATGACTTATCTCATCTAAGTAATTATAATTTGCTATTCTCAAACTTATGAGGAGAGATTAAGGAGTCTTATTCGACAATAAGGATTATGTGTTTTGTATTACAATGCCAAATCATATCTTTTAAACCTTTCGGTTTTCTTAACACTTGAAGAGGAAGGAAAGAGACTTATCCTTCAAGAAGGTTTCATCAAGTTAATGGTCTCACATTGCAATGAAGAACATGGTTTCATTTCAAAATTTAATATTCTTATTTCTTTATTTATGATAATTCATATTTCCAAGATTCATCTTGTGACAAGGGATTTCAAATGACATAGTTCTTTTAGGATTACAGAGAAAGGAAGAAGTTTTAAAAGCTCAGACCCAAATTTCCTTTCAGTCATTTATAAGTAAATTCTTTCATCCTTTAAGGGAGAAACATTTTAACTTTCTCTACTCATGTTAGTCCCAGTTCTAGGTCTATCTCACCATGACAAGTTGTAACCATTTCTCTCTTAATTCGAGGTTGGATCTTAACAAAGACTCTCAGAGGTTCCCATAATTTTGTTCTCCTTCAAGTTGTCCCAATTTGGACTTTCTCATATGACTTTGGACTTCGCTATCCTATAGAGCAGATTCGTATTTCCTAGAGAAGTTCGAGGTTGATGATTTTGTGGAAAGGAAAATATTTATTTGGCCTTCCACAGTGGTTCAAAATAGAGTTAAGAAGATTAATGGAGCTCAACCCAACACGAGTGAGGTTTCAGAATACTGGCAAGAAGAGAACTAGATAATAACGACTTCCAGCCAAGGAATGAGAAGAATACAGTTTTTCTAGCATTTCACATAAAGTTCTTTTCAATAGAGACATTACTATTCTAAGGTAACAAACTCATATTTAATTAAGGAGATAATAGAAAGCAGACAAGTTTGTTTATCGAGTAACTATACCAAGCTTTAAGTTGAATTCTAAGATAGCCATTCGTGCCTAATGATGATGAATTGACTGGAAATATATCAAAACTCGATTTTCTGGAGGAGCCCTATGTAGATACCGTTGATGGAGACGCAATCCCAAAATTATATCTTCAGAATCTCTAGCAAAAGTTCTAAAATAATATAGAAGATGACTTCGCGACTTCCTCAATAGCACATAATAAAAGTGACGCCGAGATTTTTAAGAGAAAAGCGCGGAATTATGAAACAGGGGTTGATGCAGATGGATGCAACATTCATCTAAGATTTCAAGAATGCAGAAGTTAATTGAAGGGCGTCAGAAGTAAAGTCAAGAGAGATAAGAAAATAACGGCTTCCAGCTGATTAAAATGTGGAATGATGATCCCAGACCCCAGCCAGAGAGAGATGAACACCATAACCAAAAAATTTCCCCGAATACGATGTTGCATATGACACATAATTTTAAGAGAGTAAGTGAAGAAATTAAAGATGGCTTCCGATAGTTGAGAGAGAACTCTTAATGATACAAAAGCAGAGCAGAGTTGATGCCATGGGAAAAAGAAGAAGTCCCCGAAAAGAAAAACCTCCCAATTAAATTTGAATCCTTCCCAGTAACCTCTGTTCCAAGATTTCAAAAGCTCCGGTGCCTTCTTGGCTTCCCTCTCGTCTGTTCAACAAGAGGCTCGCTGGGAAGATGACAGAAAAACCACTGCCAATGATCTCTACTTTTAATTCATTTTCAATTTTTAAACCTTTCTTATATTTTCGTATTTTAATTGATGGCATTAGAATTTTATCCTTTATTATTAATTTAATATAATTTAGCCATTGCAAAAATATATTTATATATATCAAGAATCATTCCTCTCAACTCTCAAGAGGATATTATTATTTAATATTTTATTTATATTAATTATTTTAATTTAATATTTATAAACCTTTTGAAATCTCCTTAAAAGGTGATTAATAATATTTATATATAAATATTTAAAATTGACTTGCATAATGATAATTATATTAAATTATTCATGGCCAAGGTAATGACATCGACATAACTGTCTTGCACGGACTCTAGGTTTGATGATAAAATTGATCCATTGTTAACCATGTCCTCTCCTTGATGATATTTCTCTTTCTCTCGTGGGGTCAACAATTCTGCATCCACTGACAAGGTTTATGGTTAGATCGTTCTCAACGGCTTAATAATATGTATTTAATTTAGTCTCATGATCTCATTCAACTTCGCATGAACAATAAATTCACTTGCAAAATAAAAAGTTTGTTAACATTATAGCGATAAAAGAACAACTATTCCATTCTCAATATCATAATCACATGAAAGCAGTTACTTGCAACAATCATTGTATTCGAAATATATAACCAAACATATAGTCTCAATGTGAGGGATGTGACACTATGGGCTCAAATACTTACATTGAAACACCCATCAAAAAGTTAATCAAATCAATATCAGACCATTCTGAGAAGATTATCAATGCCATTGAAGAAGCCACCTACCAAGTTGTTGTTGTGGAAGAAGAAGAAATACACGAAATTGAAGATACTTCACAAAAATTCCATCCCACATGTGGTAAAATTGCAAGATTCTCTTCATTTTTAAAAGAGTTGTACTACAATAAACAATACGAACAGGGGTCATCGCACCAAATTATATAGCAATTTAGATATTTCTCAACGATAACTAATGTACATCCACTACGGTCATGTACAGTGTTTTCATACATGTGAATAACCCATATGTACATGCTCTACAACACAACGATGTATTTCCAACATCAATCATTGAAAATATATGCTTTGCACATTCATGCTCATATATATGTATATAATTGTATAGTTTTTGGAAGCATACGATGTACCATGTTTTAAATACAGTTATTATATGTATCTTCTATGTTTGTCTACGAATGCTCATATGTAACTATACAATTGTAGATTCTTTGTAAGTGTGACTCACTTATAAATTGTCAAAATTGTAAATCCTGAAACAGATGGTTATTATTCATAACTAATACTCCGTGACACATCAACTTATTTTTTCGACATTAATAGTTATATTTTTTTAAGACATGTCTTAGATCAAATTATTATACATCATAAAACAAACATTTGTTTTACCTCTTACACGTGCTTTGAATAAACTCACTTCTTTCAGGACGTTACACAAATACATAATTTATTCTATACAAGGGCGGCAATACCCTCTCTTCTCAACAGAGCAGAAAATGGCACTGAGCAGAGGGAGCCTGAGTATTGTGTTTCTGGTTTTGTTACTTCTTCACAACCTCGGTAAGTTCTTCTATACTCATTCATATAAACTTCATTTATTTGTTTTGGGAAGCTCATTTATATGAACATTCAACATGTTTTCAAAACTGAGAGTTTTCCAACAGGGAGTTGTGATTTTGTCCTTCAATTCAAATAACCAGTAAGTTCTGTTTAACTTATGATCCTCATAGTGTGTGCTGCTTAAACTCCTCCTTATGGTATCAAAATCTTTCTATTGATGGTATTGTTCGAACAAAAAAGTAATGTGTTTTTTTTGGTCCTCTCTAAAAAGTGCAGTCATTCTGTATTTATTTCTATCACTGATTGTTTCATATATTTTAGAGTCTGGACCTGGAAGTTTGCTCGGATATGATGGTGGGTGATGAAATCCACAACATTCCATTTCCTACACCACGTATGAGAATTGTTTGAAATTTTTTAGGAACTATTTTTTTTCCTCCTCGCTGAAATTGTTTCAAACTCAAAGCATCTCAAGGTATCTAAAAGCATGCACACATATGCACAGACACACACATATGTATATATACAGTTGCTTCTAACAATCTCTTGGGAATTCTAGAATAAAAATTATAATTCTTTCAAGTAAAAGGTGGTCTTCTCTCAGTAGAAAGTAAAAGGTCTTCTCTCTTAAAGATAGATGAAGATAACTTTGTCAAACGTGTGTATATTTTTGTCTCTCCTAAAACTCTACTTTACGAACCTCGTTGGAAAATTAACCCACTGTATCTGGAGTTATTTTATTGGCAAATTATTCAGCTATAATTGCAATGCGTGTCATTTGACTTGGAGAAAATCTCTATGTCCAAAGAGACATTGCACTGCATATTTTACAAGAAATTTTAGTGGAACAGAAAATGCAGGCTTGAGAATATTTTCAAAAGCAATACCACTGTAGCTGTCAAATATGAGGGGCAATGAACTCGGCAAAATTTTGTTCCCTTATCATTTTCGGTTTTCCTTCATGCTTGAGTGGAAATGAAAAGAAAATAATGCACTAAATTTATATTAACATGTGATCTCCGTAGCTAGGTTTTAACACAGTAATTTTGGTATCTTAACATGTGAATAATACCGTGCTAATAGTAATAGGTCATTATTCTGATGGCGTAAGAAAGAATAGTTAATAAAAGTATTGGCAGCTAACTTTAGTTCATATGTATAAGGAAACCAAGATTAAGAATGGGCTGACTGAAATGTATCATTATTAATATTGATGTTAGTAAGGGAGAGGGGCCTATAGTGGGTCACCTTAATTTTGGGCTTCTCAAAGTCTTTTGTGACAATTTCAAATCATTCTTAATTTGGTTTCAATGTCACATCATCAAATATGACACCACATCAAAATGCTTTTTGTTGAGGTATCCAAAAAGGCCCAAAAAAAAGGTGAGACCAATAGTGGGTCACCAAGTCATGTATAATTGGTGGGCTGATGTGGCATCCCATGATTTGTCAGTTTGTGTACTTTATGGATAAAAGTGTTTTGCAATTGGATATTAAGTGTTTTGCAATTGAATATTAAGTCTACTCACTATGAGGCCCACTCAGACTTACTTCTATACCCACCATTGGACCCCTACCCACTATGGCCCCTTTCCCTTATATAGTAAGACCTAAAACGTCTTACCAAAGAAAAAAAACAATATATCAAAATAATAAAATTACTAATTCGACAGTAATCCTTTCCTCATGTTGGGCTCCACGTTTTTCCGCATAAAGCCCTTCCTAAATATGTTTCACTTAGATTCGTGTTCTTTTAATCATTTAAAGAAAAAAAAATATATGAGAAAGATTACCTACCTCCCCTCAAGGAGGGAATATATTAACCTAAAAGGATTCGAAAAAAATAAAGGAATAGAATAAATATCTATCCACGTAATATAGATATATTATACAATAAAATAACTAAACTAGTTTATATTTTCAACTAAAAATTCAATGGTTTTTTAAACAAAAATGTTGAAAATGTAGCAGTTGGGTAGACACCCAACAAGGACAAGGAATGACTCTTTTCAAGGTAGGGCTCCCAATAGGAAACTTTGTGCTTGTGGAATTCATGAGGATTACATAAGCATCAATATGGAGTAGTTTACTGGTGTTGTGTATTCGTACCTGCTACGTCTAACATATTTGGGCGCATGTTGACTCAAAACATTTCCCTGCAATTCTGCACCAACTTCCACTATAGACGCCAGCCCAACAAACCTTTACTGTCATAAATTTCTGCCTCGTTTCATGCATATATTTGCCTGTCAAGGCAGCTTTAGACATTGAATTGGTTTCAGATTCAGAGAGAAAATATAATGGATCATTTAAGATCGCTCATGGTCATTGTATTGTGTACATTGGGGCTTGCATTGGTAGAGGTCGCGAGCTCGATCCCCCTCGAGACTCGTTCAAGATGGATAGTGAACGAAGCCACTGGACGGAGGGTAAAGCTGGCATGCGTGAACTGGGCGGCTCACCTGGAGCCAATGGTGGCGGAGGGGCTGAGCCACCAGCCTCTCTCATCCATCGCCAACGCCATCCCGTCCCTCGGCTTCAACTGCGTGCGCCTCACCTGGGCCACCGCCATGATCACGAAGCAGAGCCTCTCGGTGGCGCAGTCCTTTCAGTCCCTCAACCTCCGCTCTGCGGCGGCCAGAATAGAAGCGCAGAACCCGGGCTTCTTGCAGCTGAGCGTGGCAAAGGTGTTAACATGCATATAAGCCCTTTGATTAATACATTAATTTTCAACTGTGTTTTCTTTCGTTTATCTTCCTAAATCTGATTTTCCCTTTCTGTTCTTATTTACTTTTCCACAGGCGTATGCCAGAGTAGTGGCGGCGCTGGGGGCGGCGGGACTGATGGTGGTGCTCGACAACCACGTCAGCAAGGCACAGTGGTGCTGCGGCCCGGCCGACGGCAACGGATTCTTTGGCGACAAATACTTCGACCCGGCCGAGTGGCTCCGCGGCCTCACAGCCATGGCCGCCGCTTTCAACGGCACGCCACAGGTGGTCGCCATGTCGCTGCGCAACGAGCTGCGCGGCCCGGCCTCAAGCGCCTCCCAGTGGCTCCGCTTCATGCGCCGTGGAGCCGCCGCCGTGCACGCCGCCAACCCCAACGTCATTGTTATTCTCTCCGGCTTGAGCTACGACTCCGACCTCGGCTTCTTGGCACCCGGTCGCGTGCCGCTCCCCTTTGTAAACAAGATCGCCTACGAAGTCCACTGGTATGCCTTCACCAGTGGCATTAAGTGGTCGCGTGGGCTGCCCAACCAGCTGTGCGGGGCTTTGGTGGCAGGGATTAACAAGCGGGCAGCTTTTTTGGCGACCTCTGCTCCGCTGTTCATAAGCGAGTTTGGCGTTGATGAGAGGGGAATTAATGAGAATGATAACAGGTATTTGAACTGCTTTCTGGCCTATGCGGCCGAGTGGGACTTCGACTGGGCACTCTGGACTTTGCAGGGAAGTTATTATATTCGTAACCAGCAGCCTGGGTTTGAGGAGACTTACGGAGTTTTCAACTCCCGTTGGGATGGACTGAGGAATGCTCGTTTTCTCTCCCGCCTTCGACCTATCCAGAGCCCAATCCAAGGTACTTACAGTACAACTCTTTTTTATTCCTAATTTCAAAGTCCACCAATAAATTGTAGTTTTCTTAAATACATTTACTTAAATATATTTGAGAGATATAAATTTATAGCTTGATGTATATATGAATTTCAAATTTAAAATAAAAGAATTTTTGTTAAGCTTACGCTCACTTTCTTCCCTGAAGTGTAGATCCAAGTTTCTCTTCCGGTCTACTGTATCAGATGATCTATCATCCTGCAAGCGGTCTCTGCCTTGTGGCCACAGCTAAGGATCAGGAGCTTGTTTTAGGTTCTTGCAATGGGAGTAGCAGATGGAGCTACAATATTAGGGCCGGTGGCTTCATTGGAGTTGTGCGAAATTCTGCATGTATTGGAATTCAAGGGGTTGGACTTCCTGTGGTGTTAACTGACCGCCTTCACTGCCCAACATGGAGCGTGGTGTCGAGTTCGAATATGCAGATTGGCACAACGGATGGCAGAGGAAAGATGGTGTGCTTGGACGGAAGATCCAGCCCCTCGGTTGTTACCCAGGATTGCATATGTCTTGTGGATTCTCAATGCTCCATACGAGAGAATCCTGAGAGTCAGTGGTTTAAGGTTATTAGCACCAGCAGAAATCTGGATTGAGATTAACATAAGAGCAGCTTGAGAGAAATTGAAAAGCAGCCAATAAACGAATACAAGATAAATACTACTAATAGGTTTATGATGTCTAACATTAGAGTGATAACTATTAACAACCCTCACAATTACGACCATTGTCAACACGATTGTGTATCTATTCTTACTGGAATTGAGGATGGAATCCCTTGTTTGTGCAATAAGTATGATGCCCACAAGACAGCTTCTCCTTGTCGCCATTTTTCAATTAAGCCCACAAAGAAATCAATATAACATCAATCAAGGAAGTGTAAAATTTTCAGTAACTCAATTATCAAGCAAATTAATTTGCTTCCCACTCGATGTAACCGCTGTAAATGGTATTGGGAATCCTTCGGTTTTGTAAGTGATGTAAGCAATATTTGGACAAGATTAGCAATCAAATTATCTTTTGTTCTCTCAAGTCATCCCAATGTTCAAAGGTTTGATGCCATGTTAAACTTGGATAATGATATCTACGCGAAGTAAAATTTCTTCTAAAAATATGATACGATTCGCTCTTTCGAGTTGTTTCTCTTCTCATGAGGTTCATTTCTTCTTTGTCAATAGGTGTTTTGAGGTACGCCATCTTCTTACTTTGGTGGGCTTTTATTTATTTTTGGTTTCGTATGGTGAAATATAAATACCATGCCATTTCTACATTGTGGTTGATGTAAAATTGTGTGAAGTTAAGTTCATTTCCTTAATTTTATAAGATTTGATATTTAATAATTAAATTAACATGCAAAATTCAATTATGAAAATAACCACTCAAGATTAAAGAACTTCAATGAAAGCATAAGAGATCCAAAATGAGAGAATAATTATGTTATATCAAAGAATGCAAATATACAATATGACTCATGATTCAAGATTACAATGAGAAACCCTTGTATATAGGAAAGGATGAGACATAAGATAACATAAGATTATGACGTGTTTTAATTTTATGACTTAAAATTCAAAAAGAAAATGCCTAAGTAAAATTAAGTGACTGGGTGTGAAAATGACCTAAGAGAGAACCCAATTAGGTAATATACCCTATTCACAACAACACCCCCTTATGTGCAACTTAGTGAGAATGAGAAAAGATCAGTAGGCCTCAATAACAAAGCTTAATGAAGTATCCCTTTACAATTAATGTCCCTTTAAAGATAAGAAGAAAAAAACTCACAGGACAAAACTCCCTCCCAAGAGAAGATGAAGATAGAAGGTATATGTGACCCTCCCTCAAAAAGTGAGAAGGATAAAATCCCAGTGAGGGAAAACTCTCTTAAAATAGAAAGAATAAAAGAGACTGTGTATCCCACTCAAGTAGCCTCGTGTGTTAGTGGTCAATGCTCAATATTGGATGGTGAAGATGGTTCATGATTGTTGAACAATATTTCTCCCATTAGAAATAAATAAATCCAAATATGTATTCATGATGTATTCTCATTCTTGAAAGGAATATAAAGGAAGAAATATACACATGCATAGTATCTTTAGAATTTTCATAGTTGTCACCATGTCAATGCTAAAAGGTGTCATAATCAAATCAGAATTCATAGGTTTAATTGAATAAAGTGACAACCTAGAACCTAGTGGAAATAAATGTAAAATAAGATCCAAAGATAACCATGAATCCTTTGAATGCTAGTCAAGGATCTTCAAGAAAATGCAAACTTGTGACAAATGAATAAATGGAGAAAGATCAAGAGGGTCTAAAAAGTGGCCTAATGACATCTATTTAAGATTATTGTAGCATACTCACTCATACTACAAAGTAAATACTTAGGTTTTTACCATAGAAGTAAATACAAGCATATGCTTAAAAATAAGATAATATTTTTTTCTTCTTTTTCATATATCATTTATTGCACATGATCAAACACGAATGTATAAAAAGTGTATTGAATTTGAACTATTTTATATTTTCAACTTGAGATATAAGATTAAATTTTTAATTACAATTCATACATGATATACTTTCAAGTATTCAAGTTTACATAATACAATAATGATACAAGGTCAAGTCTTTTGTATTTAGAAAATGCTCCTATTTCACAAGCCTTGACATTTTCGTTTGCAAGAGGGAGAGCATCACCTAGACACTTTACCTCCAACCATAGACCGATAGTCCCTTGCACACCTTCCAACTAGAAGTGGCCCTACCCTTCACGAAGAGTATAGACAAAGGAACCCACAAGTATGTCATCTGTGTTTCTACTGTTGTGTCCTACATAACTAGTCGACCATACAAATTTAGACATCTCTAACTAAGTATGAACAATCTAACTAGATATGCAATCTATATCACGGTGAACCAACTAATGCACACAGAGAATTTTGCATTACTTTAGTCAAAATTTTGAAAGATATTAAACACTTCCTTAGGAAGTGTATTCGTAAGTTCACACACGTTTAACTTGACTTGGGAACCACCTTAAACTAAGGTTAACACATAACTGACTTTTGATTTACTTAATTGACCTTTCTTAAGGATACTTAATCATAAAATAATAACTTACTAAAGTTGATGACAACTAAGATGGAAATTATTTCCTAATTTTGAACACCCATGTTATGTTCTTGTAACAACTTGGGACTTGACAACTGCCCCTTGTTCAAGTACTTGCATTCAAACCTTGAGAGTAGCTACTGTCCTATTTTCATGCACATATGGTTTACAATGATAACATAGAAAAACCCCAATCCAAAATAAAAATTAGAAATGAGTATTTCTGTCACTACTCTCTGTCACTGAGCCATGCTTTCCAATAATGAGTAATGAGCCAAATGAAAAGTTCTTTCTCCTTCCTAAATGCCACAACTTTCTATTATATGATTTGTATTAATTGCCAATTTTTTCCTTTAATGCTTGGCACCCCACAATATAGTAATAAATATGTGGATTTTCAAGACTTTGATAGAGGCTTATATGCCTCTCAAAGTGTTGAAATTTGATAAATTTAAAATTACATTATCACATGCTTTTACAAGCATGACAAATCTGCTACTAAAAATAACTTTTATATTATATAATATTATAATATATATATACATATATATATATGTGTGTGTGTGTGTGTATGTATATATACTAGATTATATATCTTGTATATCCTATATACATACTTATATACATATTTTGTATATATATATATATATATATTATGTGATACATTTTAATGATAATTGATTTGACTTGATATACAAACAAGATTGGAAAACTGATGAAACAATTTGATTTATAACATATATCACTTTTTGTTTTATCGAAATAGATTAAACCAAGACTCTTTTATCTTTCTTTGTCTATCTATTTATCTCATCCTTTGTCTCATTTTCTTTGCTTCTCTTTCTCTCTCTTCCTTTCTCTCTCTTTTTTCTCTCATTTCCTCTCTATAGCTTATCTCCATCTCCCTCTTCCTTCTCTATTCCTCTCTTTTCTCTCTCTTAAGCTCTATATATTTTCCTCCTTAAGTGTGCAATGGGTACACTAAACAGGATTTAAAAGTGCATTACCATATCCTTAATCAAATAACATGCTACCCTAAGAATAACTACCCAAGGACATGTGTTATCCTTGGATTGTTGGCACGAAATGACTAATCAAAAGTTAGATTCTCTCTCACTATACAACTTTTAATTTAGATTTTAAGTTTGAATTTCATTTTATTATATAAATTAAAATCAAAATCAAAATATAATTATTCTAAAATTTTAATAAGATAGATAATTATGAATTAAATTAATCCTAATAACTTTTAATTATTATTTGTAATTTCATAAAAAAAATGAATAATAAAAATAAATTTCAAACTTAAATCTAAATTAAAAATTAAAATAAATACACTAAATTCAAAGTCAAAATATATCAAAATCCAAATATTAATAAACATAATAATTTTAAAAATTTAATCATAAATAATAATTAAGTTAATAAATGATTAAATAAAAAGTCAAACATTTTTTAATTTATTAGAATTTAAATATTAATAAAATATGTAATAAAAATATAATTAATATATTTGACATTAATTGAAAGATAAACTCAATAATAACAAATAGAAATCTTACTTGAATATTGAAAATAATTATATACATATTTTCTCTTTAAACAATTCCCACCCTCCTACTAATTAATTATATAATACTAATTTAAAAAAAAATATAATATAATTATATTCATCATGTTAGTATAATATAGTAACTTCTTCATGTTAATATAATATAATAGCGTCATCATGTTAATCTCCTTAGGACTCTCACATTGATTACTCAATTGTCATGTTGAAACTAATTAGTAGCTGGTTTTATAAGTTTCACATATCAACTGGTTTTGTAAACTACATGAAGTCCTAGCCATTTCAAAGAACAATGTATTGGTTTGCAAGTCAAAAGTCTTAGAATTCCCACTTGTAGCTGTACATATAAAAATATTTAACTATTTGCCAATTTTGTTTTGACTAAAATCAAATCAAAACCACACATTGCCAACTATCTGAACTCTTCTCATTTTGTATGGTAAGAAATTCAAACTTTAAAAAAATATTATATTTATATTTTGAATAAACAATTTTTTTCCGCCTAACAATGGATTGCCATTTCGATTGTTATCCAAAATTTAGAATAAAACAAAAATCTATTCATAGAGATTTTAGGACATAACAAACTCTGTTCATAGAGATGACAATGCAACTCAATTTACTATTGCTAGAAAGAAATACACGAGAAAAATGAAAAAAAAAACATTACAATTAAAGTTGGTGCAACAATTGTTTGTTGGTGGTTATGACTTTAAACCACTGTTTTTCTGGATTGTGGCGTGGAGAGCAGTGAGAGTGAGTGATGCAGATGCAATCCTTTGTTAAAATCAAAGGACTTTTACTCCCATCTAAACACATCCACTTCTCTTTCCCACCTTCATCAAAAGCTCTAGTGCCCAACTGTAGCTGTGCAGAGGAGAGTACACTCCACAGAGTGTTGTTGGAAGCAGAGCAATCTTCTGTCATAATTGCAGGCATCCCATTTCCTTGAGTGGAAATGCAGGATGAACTTCCCATTAGCCCAATGGGCCCTTCCACACTGCCATCGTAGTTCCATCTGCTTTTCACACTCTGGCATGATCCCAGACTAATGCTGTTTCCAATGCTGGATTGCACACACAGACCTGATGCAGGGTGGTAGATTATTTGATAATATGGCCCAGGAGATAAGGAAGGCTCTGCATTCACACCACAGTAATAAATCATCAGTTCTCCATTGGAATTGAAAGATATAAATCTTTCGTTTAACATAAGATGTATGAAATTATCTTCTTCTCAAGAAGAAGATTGTTTTCATGACTGTGTAGATTAAACTGATAAACTTTGTAAAAGAAATGTGTTAAATAATTATAGCATTGACATTATATTGATAAATAATCTTACACAGTTGATTGAATAAAAAACAATTTATTATATCTGCTCAGAAATGAGCGAATTGGCAAGCTGATAAGAATGACTATGTTATATTATGCATTTGAAATCAGCTATGACAAACTGTATTTAAAGACAACTGATCCGATCAGATAAGGATAAGATAAAAAAACAAAAACAAAAAACTAAGACTGTTCTACGCATGCATAGACATGCAGTTTTATCATGCACTCCAAAGTATTTAAGAAAAACAAAGAAATGATTATCAAGGCGGCATGCAAACTGCAGTTGAATAAAACAAAAAACTAAAAGAAAATCCACCGCTGTTGAACATGCATCTTCAATGCATTGCGTTTAAAACATTGGGCAATGATTATTGAGATAGTGATTTCGCTATTGTCTATCCAGCTCTCATAGTACACATTTGATCGTACTTATTAATGAAAATCAGAATCAATTAATAAATAATGTACATTCTGGGGCTGTATAGTTGAACTCAGGTGAAGACAATTGTCATGATAAGATCTGATCTTTGTGAAAAAGTGGAGGCAATCGACTAAAAAATCTGGTTGTTGTAACTGAATTTAAAGGTCAATGATTATGGAACATTAACTCAGATTGCATCTGAATTTAAGGGCCAATGATTATCTGTATCTAAATTTAA